>CM050454.1:18405000-18595000 GCA_027563935.2 Costus lasius | reverse complement strand
TAAAAGTATCAAAACGATTGCACAAAGATTCAACTTTCTCAGTTAGGGTGCAAAAATTGTTACCATTATCCTTACCATGAGGAGGTCGATATATCACTCCTCTTTCTCTTGAATTCTGTTCTTGGTTAAGAGCCATCTCTTCAATTATCTGGTAAGCCTCATCCACTGTCTTGTTCATGAAGGCAGGCAGAATTTTGGAAATGATACCTTTATTCCCATGTCATCCAGCTACTTTATCACCCACTTTGATTTCACGTTTCTGTGAAATATATACACGAATCGTTTCTAAATTATAACCGGAACCCCCCTTTTTCCGGATCCATCTCACATCAATAACGCGACCTCTTCCACCTATAGGCAGTTTTAGAGAAGTTTCTTTTGCAGTGTATACCTGAATTCCAAGTATGGCTCGTAATAATCTATCCTCTAGAGCATACGACGATTCGTTTTCCGTCTAAGGCGTTAATTTACCTACTAAAATATCACCTGTTTCTACCCAAGATCCCAGCATCACAACTCCATTTCTGTCTAAATTGCGGAATAAATGAGCCTCTAGATGCGGTATTTCCTTAGTGATTGCTCCCCCTGCAACAGCGTGAACAGTGAGGCGTGTTTGATTAAGCAAAGCATAATAAAATGTTTCAATTAAAACCCATCGCTCCAAGCCATGGTGAGGACACTTCCTCTGCAATTCATTATATCGCTCCCATGCTTCACTAAGAGATTCTCCTTCCTTCTGAGCAAATCCTGTGATCTGGTTTCTTAATTGAATCGTCTTACTGGGAGGGAAGTATTTCATGAGAAAAGCATTGGACAGCAGCTCCCAAGTTGTGAATGTTCCAGAAGGTTGAGAGTGCAGCCAATCACATGCTCGGTTCCTGAGAGTAAAAGGAAATAAATGCAATTTTAGCGCATCGTCAAAAACTCCATTAATCTTGATGGTATCACACAATTCATGAAAAAGAGATAGATGAATATTAGGATCCTCCATTGGAGATCCTCCAAACTGATTTTGTTGAAGCATTGATATGAACGCCGGTTTGATCTCGAAATTATTCGCATCAATGGCCGGTCTAGTGACACTAGAGTGAACTCCCTGTGCATTTGGAGTAGCATAGTCGCGCAAAGATCTTCTCTCAGCCATCTCTACTACCTCTACAACTTGTGTTTCCTCAAATCTCAATCTCTTTCACAGTCTCAGAGTCTTGTTTATCTCAGGATCAAAAGGTACAAGTGGACCTGACCTAAGATTTTTGCGCATGCAAAGTAGATAGATCAAAAAGTTCAAAAGATGCAGAATAATAAAGAGAAAGTCAAAGTCAATCTAAATTTTGAAAACAGTAAACAAAAACAAAAACAAAAACCTAGTCAAGAAATACTTTCAATATCTTCAATATTGACAAAACCAAGATCCCCGGCAACAGTGCCAAAAACTTGTTGTGTCCGCAAGTGCACGGATACTCGAAGTAATAAAATAGATATCGAACCACAGAGACCTTGTTGCCAAGTACTGAATAATCAATTTCTTGCTAGCTAGGCAATCAGACAATAGTGAATCAAGCTATCGAAAAGAGCACGGAGAGAATATCAGAGAAGAAACTAGGTCTAGGGGTTCATCTACTTTAAATTTCTAATGGCTAGATTAAGATAAGTGTCTGTCAATCTAATTCTATCATGATAAAGGTATAATTTACTTCATAAATAAATTATCTCGCTCTCGCGCAGACAACCATACAAAGAACCGATCCCCACTCTCGTGCAAAATCTATTCAATGCTGAGAATAAGTAAATCATCAACTAAGAACTCGAGGATCACTCTCGTGCATCCGAATTCTAAGTTGATCACCTCAAGTGGAAACTCAAAGATCACTCTCGTGCATCCGAGTCTCAACACTAGTTTTACTCAAGGGTTTCCAATGACTCGATACTCAATCTCTTGCAATATCAAATCAAGTCTACACATTAACTCAATCTGAAGTATCAGAAATTCAACATGGCAATAAAATCACTAAAAATAAGAATTCGAAGAACTACCTAATCTCTTACGATAGTTCCAAACTTAACAATTCCTAGGGATCTGAATTTCAAACAATCAACCTCTCGGTCTATTTCATAAAACTCTAAAATATGCTGATATTTAAGACATAAAGGAGAATCAAAGAACTATCAATCACAAGAGTAAAATTATCATAAAGAAATTAGTTAACAAGGTTAAGATTTTCTAGTCATTAAGAAATACAGAGATTACACCCCCATGTCCCAAAGAAAGATTAAGCTACCATGATGAAGGAATTACAATAAAACATGTTTCTGTATGAATAAGAATAAAAAATAGGAGAGAAAAGTTACAAAACAGTGCTGTAATGAGAATATAGCACCGTATTTGCCTAGAACAGCGCTATCACCGCTGTTTCATTGATTTCTCCCTCGATCAGACTCCAAACACTCTGAAACTTCAGATGCACCTTCCCCTTCACTAGGCGAAGCTCTCTATTAAAAATCGTGGCTGGAGGTGGTCTGTAGGCTGAGAACCGAAGAATCCTAGCAATTCCCCTCTCCCTCAATTTCTCCATTGATTCATGATAAAATTCATTTTTTTCCACTTTTTGGGTTTTCTCCTCTTAAATATGAGTCCACCGCCTCTTTCAGATCTCAATTTGGAGGTCTGGATCAAAAGATATGGTCTTTGCAAGAATCGGGCGGAAAAATTAGAATTCTGAGTTCCAAAATACGGCACTGTGACAATTCATACGGCAGTGCCGTATTTCATTCTGTGAGTTCCAGACAGAAATTACAGTGTCGTGAGAGTTTTTCTCTAAAATACGGTAGTGCCGTATTTCATTCTGTGAGTTCTGGGCAACAAATATGATACCGTGGAAAACCTCACGGTACTGTTGTAATTCTTCAAAAAGTTTCTGGTCAAAAACGTCGGAATATACGGCTCCATGTAAACGACCACGGCAGTGCCGTATTTCCATTGAAACCTTCTGGTCAAAAACGTTGCAAAATACGGTACCGTGAAAGATTCTCTGGCAAATACGGTAGTGTCGTATTTTCGCCCAGGAATGTCCGCTGAGAAATACGATACCGTGAGCATTCGTCTGGAAAATACGGTAGTGCTGTATTTTAGCTAGATGGTGTATTTTGGCTTGAAATTTGTTGTGTAAACTCCTCTTGATGATAAGAACTCATTCATGCATTGATATTGCTCGAAAACCAGTGATAATAATGCCTTTTTACTTGAAATTGATCAAAAACCAAAGATCGTGTAGATTCCGAAGTATTTGGTAAAAAAGGGTATAAAAGAAAAGTAAAAGAGTAAGACTATAGCTCAAAAGACTACCAAATAAGTATCAAAAACACTATGAAATTTGGAGTCATCAATCATCCACTACCCACCAACCTCCTTCCCTTGAAAAAGCCTCTACCAGTGAACCCGATCAGTTAATTAGACTCATGACACAAATGAATGCACAATTTGACACTATTATTACTAGGTTGGATCGACATGAGAAACGCTTTGAGCGTCTTGACAGTCGACTGGACCAACTAGAGACTACCCAGGCGTCACCCCGTCCACGTGCTCCTTTAGCTGATCAACCCCTACCCAAGCCTAGAGCTAACCCAAGGGTTAATACTGATAGAAACATTCCTAGGTCTGAACCTCCGTCAGATCCATCTGATTGGGAGATGGATACACCCCCACCTAGAGAGCCCACCGTAGGTAGAAATGCTCGTTGTGATCGTGAGGATGATGATGTCGTTCGAACTGTCCGCCTTAATCCACCCTTCTTTGATGGTAGCCTGGATCCCTGCATCTTCTTAGATTGACTTTTATCCTTAGTACAATATTTTACCTAGTGCTCTATGCCTAAGAATCGCAAACTCAGGTTTGCGAGCATGTGTCTAACTAGACCAGCTAAACTCTATTGGATTAATGTAGAGCGTCAGCTTGAATGCAATCATCAGCCCCCTATAGATCGTTGGGACGAAATGATGTACAAACTTCGAGAGAAGTATGTCCCTCACCACTTTAGGAGATGATTGTTAGAACAATGCAATAGTATTCGGCAGGGCTCCAGCTCTGTTCCAGAATATATGGTTCGTTTTGATGAACTTAGGATTCGATGTAATGTCCAGGAAGACCCCGAACTCATCCTAGCTCGATTTGAATAAGGGCTTCGATCCGAGGTTCATCGGGAAATGGTCATACACACCATTGAGACCCTTGAGGTTGCCTTTCAAAGAGCCTGTGAACCATAAGGATGAGTCTAGACGTCCACCACTTTCGGCCCCAACAAGGAGGCCTTCTGACCCGGTCATATGACCTTCACAAACCTAGACCAGCGAACCCACCTCTCCCTACTCACCCACCCATGGTTGACAAGGGCAAGTCTGTTGTGAGGGGAACAAAGCAAGTTGAATGCTATAACTGTCATAATCTGGGTCATGTAGCTGCTAACTGCCCTCACCGAGCCTTATTTACTAGAGAAGGAAGTTCACTCCCTCCAGCCCCAGAACAGCAAGACAACTACGATGACCATTCAGCTAGTGAGCAAACCAATAGTGATGATGAACTGGAACCAACTGACACCCAACCCACCACTGCTGTAGTTCATTGTATACTAGTCCAACCCCAACCCACCGAGGATTGGCGTCGCACTAGTATCTTCTATACATACACTAAGTGTAATGGCCATGCTTGCAAAATAGTCATAGATGGTGGTAGCAGCCTGAATGTCGTATCTCGGACTGCCATCACAAAATTCAGCCTACAGCTTGAACTCCATCCGAAACCTTACTCGGTTGCATGGGTTGACCAGTCAAATATCTCAGTTACACACCGATGCAAGGTTCCCTTGAATCTTGCTACCTATTCTGACCAAGTTTGGTGCGACGTACTCACTATGGATGTCGCGCATGTCCTTCTTGGCCGACCATGGTTATATGACCTTAATGTTACACATTTTGGTCGTGATAACACATACATCTTTGAGAATGAAGGTCGGAAGATACGATTGAGACCCTCCCCTCCTAAGGACTTGCGAGCTATGACACCTAAGGGTGTGGTCAAAACAGCTCCATCCAGTAACCCGACCTTGAATATTCTACGACCCAAACCTTTCTTGTTAGCCATCCAAGAAACCAACATCATGTATACTTTATTTATTAAGGAGGTCACTCCGGATCTTGATATGACGAAGGACTTAGATGTTCAGACCTTACTCTCCCAATTCACTGATCTCACCCCCGAGGAGCTTCCCGATGAGCTACCGCCCCTTCGAGACATTCAACATGCTATTGACTTAGTTCCAGGGTCATCCTTACCAAACCTCCCTCACTATCGTTTGACTCCAATAGGGCATGCCGAGTTGAAATGACAAGTTGATGACCTACTTCACAAGGGCTTCATACAGGAAAGCCTAAGTCCATGTGCTGTCCCCGCTCTTCTAACCCCTAAAAAGAATGGTAGTTGGCGGATGTGTATTGATTGTCGAGCGATCAATAAAATCACGGTCAAATATAGGTTCCCTATTCCACGCCTTGATGACATGCTCGACCTCTTGTCTGGATCAACTTGGTTCTCTAAGCTTGATTTACGAAGCGGATATCACCAAATCCGAATCTGCCATGGGGATGAATGGAAAACGGCTTTTAAGACCAAAGATGGTTTATACGAATGGCTCGTCATGCCCTTCGGACTTTCCAATGCCCCTTCCACATTTATGCGCATAGTGACTCAAGTTCTTTGGCCATACTTAGGGAAATTCCTTGTTGTCTATTTTGACGACATTTTGATATACAGTAAGACCCGAGAAGATCATTTAGAACACCTTCGACTAACCTTTGAAACCCTTCGAGCTGAGAAATTGTATGTGAACCTCAAGAAATATTCTTTCTTGACTAATCGAGTAACATTTTTAGGGTTTATAGTGTCTTCACAAGGTTTATCCACCGACCCTGAAAAGGTTCAAGCCATCACTCAATGGCCAGAACCTACCAATGTACATGAGGTACGTAGTTTCCATCGTCTCGCTACCTTTTATAGACGATTTATTCAAAACTTTAGCACGATCATGGCCCCAATTACGGACTGCATTAGAAAGAGTGGTTTTCAGTGGACCACCTGTTGGTGTATATGCCCTAGGACCTAGTTTTGGTCAACTTATGTACTACTTGACTTTGATATTTATATCATTCTGGCATTGTCGTTATCTATGTTTGTTTACATCTGCACATATGTACTAACATGATAATGTCCCTGGAGACAGATTGGATCTGTGCTCGAACTATAGTCTCCAGTCGATGTACCTTAGTGGATATGGGACAGCTATGGTACTTGAGAGACTGGTATGTGGGCTGGTTAGGCACGTGGTGCTAACGCAGACACATGGGTATATCATTGGAGGATATACTGGATAGACCCGCTATGAGGCTATGACTTGGTGTCATGAGTTATCCTCATAAGTGACAGGAGATGCATTGATCCCTTGACTTGAGGTCATTGATCATTCTATATGGTTAGGGACTTGCTTTAATACAACCTAACATCTCACCGTAGTTGGGAGGTCATAACGGTTGTCATTAAGCATGTCACGACCCATATGAGAAGGTCAATGGACAGACATAGGATTTGCCCCTTCCTTAGGGAAGTATGATATCCATGGAGCTCCTCTATGGTTCTATGACTGAGAGTGTATGGCCATACCCAGGTGAGAACCTGTTTTAGTCATAGCCATGTGATTGGATGAAAACAAGTGGTGACACACTTGTCCAATCGGATATCAGTTTGGCAAAGAGACTGTAATGCATTTGTACCTAGTTGCGATAATGGGGATGTCGATGTCGATATCCATTCCAATGACCTGGGTAACAGCGATGCACTGCTAGGTGCCACTCACTGCTTGTGATGACCTTTAGTCAGCACTGCCAGCGTCAGAGGAACCTACAGGGTTGCACACCTTGATACTTGAGTTCTCGTATTGATCGGGAAGCCTTATGATCGAGTTATTGGATAACTCGGATCTAATTGGGAGATTTCATCAGCGCCAATGGGCATGATGAGATGGAAGAATATTATTAGAGCCAAACTTTATTTTTGGCAGGTTGACCCGTATTTGACCATGGTTGGTCACATTTGGATTAGGGTTGCATTAGATTGGATCCAAGTGCTTAATCAACCCATGTAATGGAGTTTGGGCTATCTCATTATCAAATGAGGCCCAATAATAAGTTGTCATGAGGAGAAAAAGGGCTAGAAGGGTATAATGGGGACAAGTCTTCTCCCCTAGGCGCCTATGGGCATAATGGGGAGAAGTGGCGCAATTTGCTTCATAAGGAAGCAATTGGCGCCTCCCCCTTTATCCCTTATGGTATGAATGCCAATATGGCATTGCTTGGGGCACAAGGCAAGGCCTTGGCGCATAAAGAAAGATATGGGCACAAAAGGAATGGTTGAATGAGAATTATGGAAATGTCTTGGAGACTTTCCTTGTCTCAAACCTTCTCATCCTAACCGTCCACTTGTCTAGATCCTAGCCTTTCATGAAACCGCCTCTTGCCCTATAAAAGAGCACCTAGCTGAGCCCTCTAGAGGGTGATCAATCCTTGAAGGCATGAACACAAGAAGAGGGGCGAGTGCTAGGAGCAAGGGCGCATCTTCCTTCTTCCATAGCCGAGAGTTTCTCATTCCTTTCCTCTTGGCGGCTTGGGTTGTTTCCTTCCTCTCTTGGCGCATCCTTTCCTCTTGGTGGCGCAAGTGAAGTGGACCATCTCCCTAAGGCTTTGATCTTCTTCCCGAGGCTAGCACCGGGCGTGAGAGAAGAGAACTCAAGAGATCCGTGTGTGTGAGACTGCAAAGGGCGCGCACTTGAGCGCCTAAATCGGCATCACTCCAAATTGCTCTTAAGGTATTTCCTAACTCATCGTGTCGACTCTCTTGCTTGCGATCTTCACTGGGTTTTTGGGACCAGCCTGTTTCGGGGACATTCTTTCGCTGCGTAAAAATGTATGTCTATGACTCTGAAAATTGTAAAATGTCCCCGGGGTTTCCCCACACCACCGCAGCTGCTCGCGCCTTTCAAACCATTAAAGAACGAATGACCTCGGCACCTGTTTTGCGACTACCTGATTTTTCTAAGGTATTTGAGGTCATGTGTGATGCATCCGGCTTAGGAATAGGAGGTACTTTGAGCCAAGAAGGCCACGCCATAGCCTTCTTTAGTGAGAAGCTCAATGAAGCTAAGCTCAAGTATTCTACTTATGACAAAGAATTCTACACCGTCATCCAATCCTTGCGACATTGGCAGCATTATCTGCTACATCAGGATTTTGTTCTCTTTAGCGACCACCAAGCCCTATCCTACCTTAACACCCAGAAGAAATTGAACACGCGACATGCTAAATGGGTTGAATACCTACAAGAATTCTCATTTGTTGTTAAACATAAGTCTGGAAAAGAGAATAAAGTCGCTGATGCCCTTAGTCGAGCCCAATTTTTACTTAGTACTATGCGCTTTGATATAGTTGGCTTTGACCAATTAAAAAATGTCTATCCCGACTGTCCAGATTTTGTCGACATTTATAGTCGATTATCCACCGATCAACCCGACGATCCCAGTTTTACCTTGTGAGACGGGTTTCTATACCATGGGTCTCGCTTATGCATTCCTCGTTCGTCCATGCGTGATTTCCTTATTTGGGAATTACACGCTAGGGGAACTACAGGCCATCACGGGCGTGATCGAACCACTTATTCGGTGGCTGATAGATTCTATTGGCCACGACTTGCTTTAGATGTCGTGCGTATCATTAGACACTGTGGAGTATGTCAACGCATGAAAACTCGAAAACATAATACTGGCCCGTATACTCCTTTACCCATACCTTCTGCACCTTGGCAAGACGTTAGTATGGATTTTGTGTTCGGACTACCACGTACCCGAGCCCGTAATGATTCCATTTTTTTTGTCATTGACCGCTTTTCAAAAATGGCCCATTTCATACCATGCCAAAAGACGACAGATGCCTATCATGTGGCTACCCTCTTCTTTAAATAAATTGTTCGTCTACATGGCATACCCCGGACTATCATATCTGGTCAAGATGTACGCTTTGTAAGTTATTTTTGGAAAAGTTTGTGGGCGTTGCTAGGAACCAAACTTCAATTCTCCTCAACTTACCACCCCCAAACGGATGAATAGACTGAAGTGGTCAATAGAAGTCTAGGCAACTTGTTAAGATGTCTTATAAGTGATCGTGTCACCAGCTGGGATCAGATTTTACCTGCTGCTGAATTTGCACTTAATAGTGCTGTGAACAAAACAACTGGTCTTAGTCCTTTTCAGATTGTTCTTGGCCTGCAACCCAATAAGCCTATTGACCTACTACCTCTACCAGCATCCTCTCGCACTTTTGAGTTAGCTGAAGCCTTTTCTAGACATATCCGAGAACTCCATACTGAAATCCGGCACAAAATCTCCTGTAGCAATTACATGTACAAGAACTTGGCTGATAAGCATCATAGGTTCCACACATTTCAAGAGGGAGATAGAGTGTTGGTAAGGCTGAGAGCTGAGAGACTTCCTCTAGGATCTATTAAAAAGTTGCATGCGAAAAGTATAGATCCATAAACGATTACTCATAAAATAAGTGATAATGCATATGTTGTGGACTTGCTAAAGACCCTAGGTATTAGTGCCATCTTCAATGTTGAAGACATCTCACTTTATTACCCACCTATAGAGCAGATGGACGATATAGCTGTGCCACCACTTCCCACAGTTCTCATTCCTTTAGAGCATACAGTTGAGTGCATCATCGACGATCAAATCATTTTCCATCCAGATGATCAAGAGCACCAATATCTCGTGAAGTGGATAAATCAACCAGAGACAGAGTACGCATGGATTACAGAAGAAGAATTACGTAAGCTCGCAGCAGACCTTTTAGAGCAGTACCACGAGCATCATTCACCGGAGGTGAATTCTCCCCATCTCGGGGGAATTGATGGGGATCCGAGCCCCATCCGATGGTCTAAGCGAACCAGACGAATACGAACACGACTCCAGGATTAATCCAGCCGTCAGCATTTATGACAATATTGATTTTTGCACTATTTATGATGACGGCTGCCATTATGACACTAATGACAGGAGTTATGATGACGCCTGTAATGGCTTTCCATGACTTTTGACATTATGATGTTTTAAACATTTGTTATTGGACGGTTTGATTTTAGACACGTGTCATGATCTAATCCGTCCAAATCACTTTAAATAGGTACTTGTTATAATGTATTAGATGGGGAAGTTGAATGAAATCTTGAAAATTTGTGTTCTTCAGAGTTGTGTTGGTTCGTCTGTTCCCTGTCTCCGCTTCCAAGTGATCTTCGCCGGCTCCACCGTTTCCCCTTCGACTCGCCTTCTCCTCCAATCTTCGCCCGCTTCCCATCTGCCGCAGATCAATTTCCTCGCCACCCTCGCCCGTTCTTCCGCCATCTCTCCACCACCTCCAAATCGCCAAGATTCCCGACGCTAGCTTCCACTTCGCCACCATCATCCAGCAAATCGCCGTGCTTCAGCTCCAATTTCGGCCGCTGATCCGCTAGTCCGCAAGATCATCTCGCCCTTCATCCCCGAACACCCGCACCGCTCCTCTGCTACACCTCCGCTACTCTAGCCACCGGGACTCCCGTTCACGCTTTGTCTTCCTTCCTCGCCAACACCCGTGTCTCCTCCGAACGGCTCGGCGACCTCCATCTGTTTCGTTCTAATCGCGTCAACCGGCGTCGCCCTACCCAAACCGATGCCCGCTGATGCCGACGTCACTTGGATCGAGCTCGTGTCGCTGCCTTGTTCCACCGCCTCATCGCCGGTCATTCGCCAGCGTCCATGTTTCTATAAAAACGTCATTGGCGAGTCCGCCTTACCACGGAAGGATAGTCAGCACATAGCCGACCTAATATATATATATATATATATATATATATATATATATATATATATATATATATATATATATATATATATATATATATATATATATATATATATATATATATATATATATATATATATATATATATATATATAACTTACAGCCCAATTTGCAGCAGCCCAAGCTCACCGACAACCACTCGTTGACCCAGCCCAGCCCAAAATAGTCCAGCTTCTTGGTTTACTGCACGCAGGTATTTTTATTTGTTTTATAGTTCGTATTAGACTTATACTTACGCACAACTAGAAGATCTTGCCACTATATTATTTGTGTGATTAGACAGGCTTACTTTCAGTTATTTTACTATTATTGCTTAGGGAGATTTTATTTGTGCCTATTTCGACCCTTTTAACCCCTTTTCTGGTTACCCATCCTCCATCAAACAAGATGCTATTAGATACTATTTACTATTTATAATATACTACTATAATCATAAGAACATAATATGTCATATAATATGGTTTAGTTAGAATCATAATTTTGACAAGTATTATGAAATAACATAATAAAAATAGCGATCACCAAGTGATAATAGATCTTGATTTCATATTATAGACATCATATTTTTTAAAATATAATAAAATTAAATATTTAATTTTAATTTAAATTAAATCAGCATGTCATGTGCAAAGACAAACATATGGAGTAGGCACACTTAGTGGAAGCATCCAAAATTTGAAAGAGTTACAACTTGAAGACCTAATCCTATGCGCTTCTTAAACTTGAAGTGTCACTCCCTAGTTAGATAAACTTTTAAACGTACAAATTGCTCTTGTATTTAAATAGGGTAACGTCTTACTTATGATGTACAGATAAAAATTGTCAAATTGAGTCATCTCCTCATTCGCCTCATGCACCACTTCCTCATTCATGTACACTGTCTCTTTTCATTACCATTGTCATTATTTTATATGTAGGATGAGAGAAAGAAATCCTCAACCACTTGGTGTCAATGCTAGAGAGTAGATAAAGAGATCCTATCTAATTGTATGTGAATATCATGGGGCAATATACTTACGTGCTCAAGCTATGGAGATCCAATCTTCTAATGCTCAAAAGATATATAAATTTTGAACTACTCATTGATTTCTCTTTCTCATGATCTAGAGAATAAAAAAATTTATTTTATTTGGTATGCTGAATAGTATTTGCATACTCATGCTAAATTTGACAAAAGGATGATTGTCAATTCTAAGACAAAGACTAGGGAATATAAACTAAATTAATCCAATTTTTTCTAACTATGAAAGGTCATGTGACGTCCCCACGACTACTGGCCCCAACCGATGGCCCACCAATGAGACCTAACAATTTGGGCCTGCTAATCCAGCCCAACCAAACTGTACTCAAATAATAAAACAAGACATGCATATACCATAAGGAATAGCAACTGTAACAAATACAATAGTTTCCGTCAACACAGATAGAACAACACACCGGCCACATGGCTAAAATATTCAAATACATACACGCATATAAATGCCAAATACCCGGGGAGTCATCTATCCCTATCTAACTACGTCTGATTCACCCGTGATGGACCCGCACTAGGACCTGAAACAAAATCAACATAAGTAGAGGTTGTTAGCCAGAAGCGCTAAGTAGGAATTAAGTATACGATGCATCAATACTAATAGAAGTTGTGCCAAACATATATACAACATAACCTAATAGGTGCACCAAAAATGTATTTTATAAATCATGAACAGGTATCATAAATATACACCAATACACAAATCAATACAGAGCTGAAGGCCAACTCATCCCCTATGGACACACATTCATATCTGAGTCATCCCTAGTGTTAGCTCGCACACTACAAATGACTGCTCATCAACAGTCCGCTCGTACTGCGTCCAGTACCCAATCACACCCGTGGAATTATAGCACAACTATATGGAGATAACGATATAGTATACGAGGTCATCCTCCATAGCACTACATAGATCCGGCCCCAAAACACGTCCGACAAGCACTCCACCACCTCCAGTACAGCCCAAATAACTAATACACTATGCTAGAGAGCACACATGCAATGTAAACAAATGGGAAATATCAATAATTCGGGATAAGAATGTATTATGCAAATAAATATAAATAAACATTTATAACCATGCACAATGGAGTAACAATCCAAAGGAAATGATAACAATAGAGTAAATCAGCAAGGTGTTCCTAACTAAATAGTAACATCTAACCATAAGATGACTCCTAACCAAGTGGTAGGCACCTTGATCAATGTACAGGAAAAAGATCCTGACCTTCCAATATAGATTTGACTAATCCCGCTCCCAAATCAGAAATATATCCTGCACCTTCGAATCTATAGTCTCTATGCTGGGATGCAGTTTAATATGTATCATTTGTCCATTTTAATCTTTGTATTTACATATACTTATTCATTTATTTTTAATTTATTCTCTCATTTTTCTTTAATCACTTTTACAGATCTGTTATGGTTATTCATGCAGTTCAATCGTTAATGACATATTAGTAATTATTTTAGTATCCTAAGCTGGTGTTTACCTACATAGTAATTATTTTAGTCTCCGGGGCTAGTGGCCACCCTTCTAACAGAAAATAGTCATGTCATGCAGTTTATTGGAAGCATGAAAAGACATTATCGGTCTCATTGGAGCTTCACCGAAGTTACACCAGAAGCTCATCGGAATACGTCAGAATTGGCTGGAAATGGCAGAGAGCCACCAGCACGCCATCACTGACCTTTTCGGAGTGCACAAATGAGCATCAGAGTTGTATGGAGAAGGAAACAGAGTTGTCGAAGTTTTAGGGTATTAGCCAACTTGTGTCCAGCCATGTCGCGCCGGCCGGAGGAACAAAGGAGGAGGGAAATGGGTCCATAAGGTTCATAAGAGCCTTCCGAAGCTCGTTGTCGATGGTGGAGAGTTGGCGGATAGTGGCTTCATTGAGATCACGCAAAGGGAGAACGGTGACGCTGCAAACAAGAGGGAAAAATCGAGTGCGAGAGGCATTGAGTGAGAACTAGAGTCGAGGTGGAGGAAAGATAAAAAGGGAAGAGAGGGAGTTACTATGTAGCTACAAGTGATAACTGTCTCGCCAAAAAATTAATTGATTTATTGTATGCATGTGGGCGTACATTAAATCTATTAGATTTGATTCAATTTGTTTTTTTATCTTTTTTTTCTTTTTTATTTTTATTCTTTTGTTTTTGTCGTTACGTGCCATGCATATATGTTGGGAAAGCCTAGGGATTTTTAAAATTTTATTATATACATATAGCGGAAGCAATCCCCGAAGTAGGTCAGTCCTAAAAACCCAGAAGATCGAGTCAAGCGAGGGGGTCGACACGGTGAGCAGGAGATGGTACCTTAAAGCAATTGATGGAGAAGTGATGTAGGTGCCCAAGTGTATGCCCTCTGCAGTCTCACACACAGCCGATGCTTGAGTTATCTTCTTCCACGCCTGGTACTAGTCTCGGGAAGAAGATCCATGCCTTTGGAAGACTCCTCTTATATCACTTGTGCCACCACCAAGAAGGGATGTGCCAAGGTGGAAGAAGGAAGAAGCAAGCCACCAAACCAAAGCCTTACTTGCGCCAAGAGGAGGAAGAAGGAAGAAGCTTGCGGCATTGATGGAAGAAAAAGCTCCTAGAATCCCTAGCTTGTGCCCACCTGTTGCTCATGCCAGGAGTAGAATATGTTGTGTACAAGAGGTGAGCGGCTAGGCATCAATATATAGGATGGGGCAGTAAAGGCCAATTGGAAAGTTCAAGTGCTTAGGGCATGATTCAAAGAATTTAATCAGTCAATTATCTTGATTAAATCTTCAATTTCATTTGTGCCTAAGCCTTGCCTAAGTAAGCTTCAGCCATATGCGCCCAATGCTTCCTAATGAAGCATTCTATCCTTCCATTCGCCAAGACCTAGCCAAGACATCATGAAGGATTGCCTAATGAGGCATGGGCGCAACTCCTAATCCAATTAGGAGTCTAATTATGTTAATAATCACTCCCACATGCACCCAAGACCTTCCCAGAGAAGCCTGATGTGATAAAATCAAATCAAAGTTGATTTGATTGATTTCAATCACAATGGGATTGTCAGATCATACCATAGTCGCCACTCCTAATCCAATTAGGAGTCCATGTGCCTGTGCATTAATTTCAAACTCATTATACCCTTAAGCCTATATATCTCTTCATTACAACTTATTAGCAAGCTCCATCAAGTAATGGACCTAGCCCAAACTTCATTATACATGTTACCCAAGTCATTGAATCCAATCCAATGTAACCCAAGGTCAAATGAGGCTAACAATGGTTCATTTTTGGTCAATATGCCAAAAATGAAGTTTGGCTCTAATAAGCTTCTTTCATCTCATCAAGCCCATTGGCGCTGATAAAATCTTCCGAATAAATCTGAGTTATAAAATAACTCGATCTGAAGGCTACCCGATCAATACGAAAACTTGAGCATCAAGGTGTGTGACCCAGTAAGTTCTTTTGATGTTGGTAGTGATGAACTCAGGTCATCACAAGTAGTAAGTGGTACCTAACAATGCATTGCTGCTACCCAATTCTTTAGAATGGATATCAACATCGATATCCCCATCATCGTAACAAGGTATCAATGCATTATATCCCTTTGCCAAACTAATATCCTATTGGATAAGTGTGTCATCACTTGTTTTCACCCAATCTCATAGTCATGACTAATTCAGGTTCACACCTGAGTATGTGATGCAGCAGGACCCTCCACGGCAGCTCCAGAACTCAAGAAACATGGCAATTATGTGGACTTTCCTCCACACAAGGTTCCACCTCCCCTAAAAAGTTCAAAGAGGTCCGACGCAATCATAATAAGGCATTCTTAACATTCAAGTCAACCACTAGAGCAGTACATAGGCATCATTAGTCCATTATCAGCCCACACGGAAGTATTGAGGCCCATGTGCTTGGCACCCTGGCCACCTAAAGACCCGGTCAACGATCTCTACCACAACCAGTTGACCAACATAGCCCAGGAAAGCACTAGCATGGTGATGAATCAGCCTACCATCAGGAAATTCTGCTGTTTCATCGACACATGTTTCGAGATGGTTTGACAACCTAGTTGCAGCCTAGGAGGCCCAACCCATGCGCCCGGCTTCAGATTCCCTCATCTACTTTAGTTGGTAGTAGTTAATTAGTGCTTACATCAACAACATATTGACTGCTTTTAGTTTGTTAGAGTAGGTAGTCATGTTTGTGGTGTGATATTCCCTAGTCATGCTTAGGGTGTGATATTCCCTAGTCATGCTTGTGGTGTGATATTCCCTCCCTTACTCTATAAAAGGGAGGGAGCTGGAGTGTAGTTTGTTCCTTAGCTCTTCTTATTTGATAGATTAGCTCACAGTGTATTTCAAGAGTGAGGTTGGTGCCTTGACTCAAGAGTTAGTGGTGACGCTAGAGTGACGAGCAAGGTGTGTGATCCTTGGCTCGGTCTCACTGCCTCGCCGTTCCGGTTGTACTCATCTTTTATTTCAAAGAAGTAAATGGCACTGTCGGTGCGTCAGGTTCGCCTATTTTCGGATTTTCATTGTGATGTTCTTACTTGATTTCCTTACCCACAGGCATCCGTACGCCGGAGACGTAGTGGTTCCTTGGCTTTGGTGTGATCGCAGGTTCATAGGCGCGCGAGCTGAGTTGCCACTAAGTCCGCTGCCCGTGTTGCCGTGCTGTGCTTAAATCACTCGTTAAGAGAGGTTAGTGAGTTCCACTTGTGTAGTTGGGTGCGATGCCGTTGGTTTCTTCGTCGTCCGTGTTGCCCTGAAACGTATTCATCGCTGTCTTCCACATTATTTCTCGCTGGTTTTCTCGTTGCTCATTTTTCAATACACTTTTACTTCCCCCGTCTCAAGACCCTCTCAAGTTTTTCGATCATCGTCTCATAAAACCCTAGACTACGAAACTAAGGAGCAACCCACCTATAGTAGCTGCATCAAATTTAGTATCAGAGGAGTTGCACGTTCAATTCTTATTGTTTGCATGATCCAACTCCGTTGCATCTTCATATTTCCGCATGCTTTTAGCATCTGCATTTTGAGTCATACCTTGTTTGTGCATGGTGACTACAAGGTTACAAACCATGTCCCAGTTCCCTGATTCCCAGAGTCTGTCCTACCCTGAGAAGGGTCTAAAGACAAGGTTAGTTCGAATGATGCCCTGTCTTCGCGAATAGACAAAATGGAGGACTCTTGTTACCAACTTAGCCGACTACTCATGCAATCATCGAACAACTCACGGCTTCTCTCAAGGGTGTGAGTGATCACCTCGAGTCTTTAGAGCGTAAAACCCGAGTCCTAGTTGACCCCTCCCCGCCGACCTACCGAGCTCCGACTAAGGAGCTACCCCCCTCAACCCAACCCGTTAGGCGTAGGCCTTATGAGGAAGAACTAGTTCCTGAGGATGAACCGTTTGATGAGGATGATGTGTGGGCCGCACAAGGGCCCCAAACCCAACCCCGTTATGGTCGAAACTGGATGGACAATGATTTTTGTCGCATCGTGCGTACCTCACCCGCACCCTTTGACGGTAGCCTTGACCCCACACAGTTCCTTGATTGGACCGCGTCGGTCGATAACTACTTTGAGTGGTGCACCATGCCCCAACACCTGCGTGTCAACTTTGCACGCCTCCTACTAGGGGTCCAGCCCGTCTGCATTGGGCAAATGTGGAACAACAACTAGAGCAGCTAGCCTTCCCACCCATTACATGGTGGGATGAAATGAAGTACCGCCTCCGTGAGCGGTATGTTTCCCTCTCCTATAGGCAGCGCCTCTTGGACCAATACAGTAGCATACACCAGGGATCTGATACTGTCGCTGAGTATAGGCTAGCCTTTGACACATTAGCACTTAGGTGCAACTTGCAAGAAGACCCCGAGTTTACCCTATCTAGATTCAAGAACGGACTCCGCTCGGAGATCCGAAGAGCCCTACTTGCCAATAATTCGGAGAGTTTGGATCATACATTCCAGCAAGCTCTAGACATCGAGCAAGACTTACCTGTTGCTTCTAGGCGCAACGAGTTCATACCTTCTAGATGCCCCCCAACTGTTGGTCCCCCACTTGTTCATTCTAGAGCTGAGCATGCAGAGCCCCGATACGCTCCAGCTACCCGCGAGGCACACCCGGAGCCCCATCATACTCCCAATGTTCGTGACCCCCCTAGGCATCCCACACTTGATGCCCCTCCTCCTCGCTTTTCATGGGAGGAAAAGGGCAAGGCCCCAGCTCATGGGCTTGCGAACAATGTGAATTGTTTCAACTGTTTCCAGCCCGGCCATTATTCGAAGGATTGCCCAAAATGTCCTGCCCATGTTGACAAGAGTCAGCCCCGGTTGGCTGCTATAACCCGTGACTACCCTGAGTGTGACATTGAGCTTGAGTGCTATACTAGTGAGGATGAGTCGGGTCAGCCCGTACTTGCAGTTGTCCGGTGCACTATAGTGCAATTCCCTCCCTCCGAGGATTGGAGGCGCACCAGTATTTTCACGACTTATATCAAATGTAACAGGCATTCGTGTAAGATCGTTATTGATGGGGGTAGTAGCCTGAACGTGGTGTCACGCACCGCAATCACCTGGTTCAACCTCGTACTTGAACCCCCCGAAGCCGTACTCCATCGCTTGGGTTGACACATCAAGCCTACCAGTCACCCACTGTTGTCAGGTTCACATTAGTTTTAGGGACTATAAGGAGAAAGTTTCGTGCGACGTGGCAAGTATGAATGTTGCCCACGTACTATTGGGTCGCCCTTGGCTATACGACCGTGACGTGATACACTATGGCTGGTCGAACACTTATTTTTTTGACCATAATGACCAGAAAATCCGGCTCAACCTAGCCCCGCCCAAAGAGTTGCGTGCATCAACTTCTAAGGGCTTGATTGTGCCCCCGAAACCTGCTGCAGTCGTGTCCTTAATGCGCACCCCAGCGCTGATCCGTGAAGCTAGTGAGACCAAGGTGGTCTATGCCCTGATGTTGCGTGAGGTGGTGGACCCGTCGCCCTAGGCGAAGATGGACCCTCCAGTCGACATCGCCCCCCTCTTGTCTGAGTTTAATGACATCTCACCCGAGGATCTGCCTCATGGACTCCCTCCGAAAAGGAAGATCCAACATGTGATAGACTTAGTACCGGGAGCCCCTCTCCCAAACTTGCCTCACTATAGACTCAACCTCATTGACACCGAGTTGTAGCGTCAAGTGGATGAACTCCTCACCAAGGGGTACATCCGCGAGAGCCTTAGTCCATGCGTTGTCCCCGCTCTGCTCACACCGAAAAAGGATGGCTCTTGGTGCATTTGCATAGATAGTCGAGCCATTAACAGGATCATTGTCAAGTATCGGTTTCTCATACCCCGTCTTGATGACATGCTCGATTTGGTTTTGGATTCATCATGGTTTACCAAGTTGGACCTCCGGAGCGGATATCACCAGGTCCGCATCCATGAGGGTGACGAATGGAAGACTGCATTCAAGACCAATGATGGTCTGTACGAGTAGTTAGTCATGCCCTTTGGCTTGACGAATGCCCCCTCCACATAGTTGAGGCTGATGAGTCAAGTCCTCAAGCCCTACATGGGCAAATTCCTGGTCGTCTACTTTGACGACATTCTCATCTTCAACCGCACCTGGGAGGAGCACTTAGAGCATCTTCGCTCTACCATTGAGATTCTCTAAAAGGAGCGCCTCTTCCTTAACACGAAGAAGTGCACCTTCATGGCCACCCAAGTCCATTTTCTGGGGTACATAGTGTCTGACTAGGGTCTCTCTGTTGACCCCGCCAAGATTGATGCCATTCGGCATTGGCCTGACCTCACACTATTTCCGAGGTTCGCAGTTTCTTAGGTCTTGCTGGGTTCTACCATCGGTTCATACGCGGGTTTAGCACCCTTGCTACCCCATTAACCCAGTGTCTGTTGAAAGATGTCTTCGAGTGGACACTGGCCACTCAGCGTGACTTTGACGCCCTCAAGGATGCCTTGACCACAGCCCCTGTTCTTCGACTTTCAAACTTTTCCAAAGTCTTTGAAGTCGCATGCGATGCCTCTGGTACTGGGATCGGAAGAACTCTGAGTCAAGAAGGCCACTCAGTTGCCTTCTTTAGTGAAAAACTAAACGCAGTTAGGCAGCGGTACTCCATATACGACAAGGAATTCTATGCTATTATCCAATCATTAAGGTAGTGGAGGCACTATTTACTCCACCGCGAGTTCGTCCTGTATAGTGACCACCAGGCCTTGTCTTTCTTGAGCGCCCAAAAGAAGTTGGGTGCCTGGCTTCCCAAGTGGGTGGAGTACATGCAATAGTACTCTTTTGTGATAAATCATAAGGCGGGTAAGGAGAACGTAGTAGCAGACGCCCTGAGCCAAGTAAGGACCCTTTTGTGTGTTATGCGTACCCACGTCAATACGTTTGCCTATGTTAAGGATGAGTACCCAAGCTGCCTAGATTTTGGTGCCATTTATACTCGCCTGAGTGAGTCTGAAGATGTTGAGTCACCTTACTAGTTGTGTGAGGGTTACTTGTTCTTTGGGAATTGGTTGTGTATTCCCCAGTCCTCCCTTCACGACCACCTTTTGTTAGAGGTACATTCGGGTGATGTTGCCAACCACCATGGACATGACAAGACATTTGAGATGGCCGAGGAGTGCCTGTTCTGGCCCTCCTTGCACAACGATGTGGAGCGCATTGTCCGCCATTGTGGCACTTGCCAAATGGCTAAGCCTCGACCCCTGAACACTAGTCTGTACACCCCATTACCTGTTTCTGAGGATCCATGGAGGGACCTAAGCATGGACTTCATCCCGGGGTTGCCCCGCACTGCATCTAGATTCAATTCCATCTACGTCATAGTGGATCGGTTCTCCAAGATGGCTCATTTTATCCCCTGTTCTAGGACAGTGGATGCTTCCCATGTAGCCCATCTCTTTGTTAGGGAGGTAGTTCGCCTCCATGGCCTCCCATTCTCTATAGTGTTCAACCGCGACACCCGCTTTGTGAGCCACTTTTGGCGATCACTATGGGCACTATTAGGGACCACTCTTAAATTTTCTACGACATATCACCCCCAAACCGACGGCCAAACTGAGGTCGTTAACTAGAGTTTGGGTAACTTGTTCCGATGTCTCGTTGGTAATCACCCTAAGAGTTGGGAAACTGTGCTCCCTGTTGCCGAATTCGTGTATAATAGTGTGGTCAATCGGTCTATTGGTCTAAGTCCCTTCTAAGTGGTCCTTCGACAACAACCACGAAAACCTATTGAATTGCATGACCTTCCCATGGAGTCCCATCTTTCTGAGTATGCATTTTCATTTGCCAGTCATATCGCAAGTTTGTGTGAGGAATTTTGGCATAGGATCTTTTTGGGCAACACTTGGAATGCTCTGAAGGCCAACTAACACCATAGGCCACTCCACTTTAGTGCACGTGATTTGGTGAGGGTGCACATCCACCCTAAGTGAGTGGCTAATCAGATGCATTTTAAGCTACAAGCACGGTACATGGGGCCCTATGCTTACTACAGCGGGTAGGCTCCAATGCCTATGTCCTCGATCTACTAGAAAGCATGGGGATCCACCCCTTATTCAATATTGCTGACCTTCTTCCCTACCACGACTTGTTGGAGGAGCACCTCGCCACCGATGAGTAGTTCTCTAGAGGAGAACACTTCAAACCAGGGGGGATTGATGCAGCAGGACCCTCCACGACAATTCAGAACATGAGAAACATGGCCATTATATGGACTTCCCTCCAGACAAGGTTCCACCTCCCCTAAAAAGTTCAAAGGGGCCTGACGCAATCATAATAAGGCATTCTCAACATTCAAGTCAACCACCAGAGCGGTACACAGGCATCATCAGTCCATTATCAGCCCACACGGAGGTATTGAGGCCCATGTACTTGGCACCCCGGCTACCTGAGGACCCGGTCAACGATCACTAGCACAACTAGTTGACCAACACAGCCCAGGAAAGCACTAGCACGGTGATGAATCAGCCCACCATCAATAAATTCTGCTATTTCATCGTCATATGCTCCGAGATGGTTTAATAGCCCAGTTGTAGCCCAGGAGGCCCAGCCCATGTGCCCAGCTTCAGATTCCCTCATCTACTTTAGTTGGTAGTAGTTAGTTAGTGCTTACATCAGCATGCTTACATCAATAACATATTGACTACTTTTAGTTTGTTAGAGTAGGTAGTCATGTTTGTAGTGTGATATTCCCAAGTCATGCTTAGGGTGTGATATTCCCTAGTCATGCTTGTGGTGTGATATTCCCTCTCTTACTCTATAGAAGGGAGCTGGAGTGTAGTTTGTTCCTTAGCTCTTCTTGTGTGATAGATTAGCTCACAGTGTGTTTCGAGAGTGAGGTTGGTGCCTCGACTCAAGAGTTTGTGGTGACGCTAGAGTGACGAGCAAGGTGTGTGATCCTTGGCTCAGTCTTGCTACCTCGCAATTCCAGTTGTACTCGTCTTTCATTTCAAAGAAGTAAATCGCACTGCCGATGCGTTAGGTTCGCCTATTTTCGGATTTTCATTATGCTATTTTTGCTTGATTTCGTTACACACGGGCATCCGTACACCGGAGATATGGTGGTTCCTTGGCTTTGGTGTGATCGTAGGTTCATAGGGGCGCGAGCTGAGTTGCCGCTAAGTCCACTGCCCGTGTTGCTGTGCTGTGCTTAAATCGCTCGCTAAGAGAGGTTAGTGAGTTCCATTTGTGTAGTTGGGTGCCGTTGGTTTCTTCATCATCCGTGTTGCCCTGAAACGTATTCATTGTCATCTTCCGCATCGTTTCTTGTTGGTTTTGTCATTGCTCATTTTCCGACACACTTTTACTTCCCTTATCTCAAGACCCTCTCACGTTTTTTGATCATCGTCTCATAAAACCCTAGAGTATGAAACTAAGGACCAACCCACCTAGAGTAGCTGCATCAGTATGGCCATACACTTTCAGTCATAGAACCATAGGGGGGCCCCATGGATATCAAACTTCCCTTAGGAAAGGGCAAATCCTATATTTGTTCATTGAACTTCTCATATGGGTCGTGACATACTTAATGACAACTATTATGATCTCCCAACTATGGTGAGGTGTTAAGTTGTATCAATGTATATCCGTAACTATATAGAAAGGTCAATGACCTCAAGTTAAATGATCAATGTATCTCCTGTCACTTATGAGGTTAACTCATGACACCAAATTAAAGCCTCATAGCAGGTCAATCCAGTATATCTATCACTGATATACTCATATGTCTGTGTTAGCACCTTGTGCCTAACTAGCCCATATACCAGTCTCATATGTACTAGTGCTATCCCATATCCACTCTAGTACTTGACTGGGGACAAAGTTTGAGCACAGACACTATCTGTCTCCAGGGATATTATTATGTAAGTACATATTCACAGATGTAAACATAGCATAATAATGACAATACGAGAATGATATATATAAAATATCAATATCTAATAGTACATAAGATATACCAACATCTAGTCCTAAGGGTGTATACACCAACAATCTCCCACTTACACTTAGACCTAGTTGTTGGGAAATCTCAACCCCATATCCCTGGCATGACCATCATGCTTTTGTTGCGCCAAAGTCTTGGTCAATAGGTCTGCTAGATTATTGTCGGTATCAACTCTGCTAATCTTGACATCACTTCTGTAAATGATCTCTCTAATCAGGTGAAATCTCCTGAGTATGTGTTTGATCTTTCGATGAGACTGTGGTTCCTTTGCCTGTGCAATTACTCCATTGTTGTCACAATAGAGCTCAATCGGATCCACAGTGTTTGGAACCACCTGAAGCTCAGAAATGAACTTCCTAATTCAAACAACTTCTTTGGCTGCCTCAGAAGCAGCTACATACTCAGCCTCGGATATAGAATCAGCTATGGTGGATTGCTTGAAGCTTTTCTAGCATACAACGCCTCTATTCATCTTGAACACATAGCCTTCCTGTGATTTGAAGTTATCAGGGTCTGACTGGAATGACACATCAGTGTAGCCCTGAACACTGAGTTCTTCCTGTCCCCCATAGACCAAGAACAAATCTTTAGTTCTTATCAATTACTTCAGGATGTTCTTTACAACCACCCAGTGCTGCAGACCTGGATTGGATTGGTATCAGCTGGTTATGCTTACAACATAAGCCACATCGGATCTTATACACAACATTGCATACATGATCGAACTGACTGCCGAAGCATAAGGTATTCGACTCATGTCATCCCTCTTAGCCTATGTGGTGGGACACTGGCTCTTTGAGAGAATAAGGTTATGTCTCACTAGAAGGTATTCCTTTTTGGATCTATCCCTGTAGATCTTCATGCCTAGGATGTAGGTGGCCTCCCCTAAGTCTTTCATCTAGAAACACTTCCCCAACCATCTCTTCACAGATTGAAGATTAGGGATCGTTTCCGATGAGTGGTATGTCTTCGACATACAAGACCAGAAAAGTCACCAAGCACCCACTAAATTTTCTATAAACACAGGCATCATCTTTGCTTTTGATAAAGCCATAATCTCTTACTGCCTCATCAAACTGAAGATTCCAACTTTGATATGCTTGCTTTAATCCATAAATGGATCTTTTTAGCCTGCAGACCATATTGACCTCTGCAAGATGAATGAAGCCATTAGGCTGTGTTATATACACATCCTCTATCAGCTTCCTGTTAAGGAATACTGTCTTAACATCTATCTGTCATATCTCATAATCATGATATGCAGCTATAGCAAACAAGATTTGAATTGATTTAATCATGGCAACTGGCGAGAAGGTTTCATCATAGTCCATCTCATGGACCTGTCTGAATCCTTTATCCACAAATCTACCCTTATATGTAACTATGTTGTCATCCATGTCAGTCTTCCTTTTGAAGACCCATTTACACTCTATGGGTTTTACCCCATCAGGTAGCTCAACCAAATCCCAAACTTGGTTAGCCGACATGAAATCCATCTCGGATCTCATGGCCTCAAGCCATTTCTTAGACTCTGGTCCAGCGATCGCCTCATCATAGGTTTTGGGCTCATCCTCAATGATGAAGATCTTGTCGTGTTGGGTCAGCAGCAACTTATGCCTCTCAGGTGCATGATGAATCCCTCTAGACCATCGTAGGACCTATGTCTGAGCCTCCGGTTGCCTAGCAACCAGTGGAGGTGGCTCAGGTTCCATCTCTGTGCCTTGTGGTTGCACTTGGACCTCATCCAAGTCAAACTTCCTCCCACTAACTTCTTTCATGAGAAATCCCTTCTCTAAAAAGATAGCACCCCGAGCAACAAAGACTTTATTCTCAGTGGGAACATAGAAGTAGTATCCCTTAGTTTCCTTAGGATACCCCACAAACAAACATTTATCATATCTGGGTTCTAGCTTACTAGAATCCTGACATTTGACATAAGTCTCACATCCCCATATTTTGATAAAAGAGAGATTCGAGCATCTCCCACTCCATACCTCGTATGGAATCTTGGAGACACTCTTAGATGAAACATTAATTAGTATAAGAGAAGCTATTTCAAGTGCATGACCCCAGAATGAGAGTGGTAGAGTTGTATGACTCATCATAGATCGAACAATGTCCAACGAAGTTTGATTTCTCCTCTCAGACACACCATTCTATTGAAGTGTTCTAGGAGGAGTGAGTTGGGATAGAAACCCACACTCTCTGAGATAGTCAAAGAACTCATCACTCAGGAACTCTCTACCACGATCTGATCGAAGAGTTTTAATAGATCTACCAAGCAGGTTCTCTACTTCATGTCTGAACTCCTTTCATTTCTCAAAGGATTCTGACTTATGTCTCATCAAATAGACATACTCATATCTACTGAAGTCATTAGTAAATGTGATGAAGTAGTTGTACCCTCATCTGGCTTGTTTACTTAATGACCCACACACATCGCTATGTATGTGTTAGGGAATGCCGGGTGTAATTTAAAATTTTTGCAGTCCCAGGACGCAGCAGAAGAAGCATTACACCCGAAACACATTCCAGTCCCAAGGATCCATGCGAGGGAGAGAACACAAGGATGTGTTAGGGTTAGTACCTTTATTGCTTGTTAGGATGAAGGTGCCAAGTTGAAGACGCCCAAGTGTTCGTCCTCTACAAGTATCCACGCGTCGACTCCTTGATCGTTGCTCCCTTCCACACTTGGTGCTAGCCTCAGGAAGAGAATCAAGCCTTATCACTCTCTTCAAAACTTGCGCCACCTCCAAGGTAGAAGCGCCAAGAAGAGATGAGGAGGAAGATGATGCGCCAAGTACTTCCTTCTTCTTCTTTGCTTGCGCCACCTCCAAGGTGCGCCTATGGCCAAGGAACGATGAGGGCTTGTGGCAAGAAGACACCACCAAGCACAAAGAATCCTTGCACCAGAGAAGATGAGAAGAAGAAGAAGGACTTGCGGCTACAAAGAGGAGGAAGGTTGCGCCACCTTGATGTTGTCGCCCTTTGCCCTTGCTCACACCTCCAAGGAATCGAACCAACCACCAAGAGGGGGCGGCAAGGGTCCTATTAATAGGACAAGAGGCGGCAAGGGCAATGGCTAGGATCATGCCAAGTGGGCGGCTAGGATAAAGGAGTCTTGAGGTAAGGAAAGTCTCCAAGACTTTACCATAAACCTCATTCAACCTATCCTAATTTGCCCAATGGCCATATCAGCCCAAGACATGCCTTAGAGGCATGCATTCCATCCAAGGAGAAGGGCTAGGCGCAACATCCATGAAGAATTCGGCTAGGGTGGTTTCTTGGGAGAAATTAGGGTTTGAGGTAAGGTAAGTCTCCAAGACATTACCATATTCCTCACCCTACTATCCATATGCGCCCAAGAACTTCCCATAAAAGTTCTCAAGCCATATCAGCCCCAAGACTTGCCTTAGAGGCAAGTATTCCATCCAAGGAGCAAAGGGGGAGGCGCCTAATGCTTCCTTATGAAGCAACATGCGCCCACTTCACCCCATTATGCCCTTGGCGCCAATGGGGTATAATTCTTCCCCATTATACCCTTATTTGCTTATACTTCTTCATGATAACTAATTATTGGGCCTCATTGGATAATGGGCTAGCCCAAACTTCATGGCATGAGTTGATTAAGCCATTGGATCCAATCCAATGCAACCCTAATCCAAATGTGACCAATCTAGGTCAATTTCGGGTCAACCTGCCAAAAATGAAGTTTGGCTCCAATAACTTTCTTCCAACTCATCAGGCCCATTGGCGCTGATGAAATCTTCCAAATGGATCCAAGTTATCCAATAACTTGATCCAAAGGCTTCTGATTAAAGCAACGTCAAGAGTCTATTGCGTGTGACCCCGTAGGATCCATATGACGATGGCAATGATGTAAACATCATAAGTAGTGAGGGGTATCTAGCAACACATCACTACTACCCATGTCATAGGACTTAAGTCATTATGGCAATAACTCCTAACAAGCAACGAGGATTCCCATTGCATTACAGATCCCTTTGCCTAAACTGATATCCTGCCATTGGATTAGTCTCAAGTTTATTATCCAATGCATTGGTCATGACTCAACAAGTGTGGCCACACTCTCCTGTCATGCACCAATAAGGTGGGGTGCCCCGAGGTGGATATCATGCTTCCTCGGAAGGAAGGGGCAAATCCTACTATTGGTCATCCATGTCTCTATATGACTTATGACATGCCCAATGACAGTCGTTTTAGTCCCCCAATTACGGAGAGACGTAAGACTGTATCAAAGCATACCCATCATCAAATCTAGACATGAATACCTCAAGTCTAAGGATCAATGCAAACCTCTTGCATGTGAGATTGACTCGTTGACTAGACAAGTCAATCCTCACGGTGGATCACTCCAGTGCATCCAATGCACCTGTATGTCTGCGTTACTGTGCCCCGCACCTAACCAGCCCATACACCAGTCTCACATGTACCAAAGCTGTCCCATATCTGCTAAGGTACCTTATCTGGGGATAGCTTATGAGAATGGATCCAATCCAAACTCCTGGGACATTATTTATGCAACTCAATACATCAACGCAGGTAGAGAAGTCTGCATAATAACGACCATGCCTATATAAAAAGTAATAGTTCTATCAAAGTACATTCAAACAATGCCTGACCATGTCCATACATTGGTCTTTAGGGCATATACACCAACAGTATGAGATCCAATAAACCTCCTGCCCTCTCACCAATCTTGGTGAAGGGCGCTTTTGTCATCTTCCCTAATAAACAAGGGTCACAAGTTTCAAACTCCTCTAGTGAGGTTGAATCTAGCAATCCATTTGCATGGAGTTACTGAATGAGATCCTTATTTATATAGGCTAATCGACAATGCCAAAGGTATGCACTAACTGAACCACTTAGTTTGATCTTTTTTTTTTATTTATGTTACATATAGAGTTATCCATGTCCAAGACATATAAGCCATTGTATAAAGTACCCTTCCCATAAAACACATTTGCAAATGAAAAGGTACAAGTGTTCTCCTTTATTTCAAACTTAAAACCTTTCCTTGCTAAACAAGAAATGGATACATTGTTTTTGGTAAGAGAAGGTACATAATAGCAATTATCTAACTCTAACTGAAGTCCAGAAGGCAAGGAGAGTGTCAAAATTCCTACAGCAATAGCAACAACTCGTGCCCCATTTACAACTCTTAGGTCAATCTCTTTAGGCCGCACCGATCTACTTTTCTTGAGCCCCTGTATATTTGTACAAATATGAGATCCGCATGCAGTATCCAATACCCAAGTCATAGAAGTAGAAAGGTTGACTTTGGTAACATAAATACCTGAGCCAAAAGATGAAGCCTTGCTTCTCTTCACCTCGTTCTGAAGTTGTACTAGGTCTTCTTTAAAGTGGATTGGCTTTCCACAATTATAGCACCTATCTTTCCTTATCCTTTCCAACTTTATTTTCAATGCTTTAGTCAAACCCTTTGGCTTACTATTGGATTGATGGACTATCTTAGAGGTATGGTCACTAACCGTTTCATCGAAAAGCTATTTTAGATCTCTTATGATTTCAGAGGAACTTTTCTCCTCATATCGCTTTTGTAATTCTGGTGACATGTTGGTTAGCATCAGATTTATAACCTCAGATGCATCCTTCTGATGCTTATGAAAGAGATCAATCTTGGTCGTTGAGGCTGAGCATGGAAGGGATTCAAGAATAGGCTGCTCAAGGACATACAACTTCTTCTTATGCTTGAGGACAATCCTCAAGTTGAGATGCCAGTCCAATAAGTTGGATTCAACCAACTTATTCCTTTTCAGGACAGATCGTTGTGACCATCTGCTATTGTTCATTGCTATTTGATCTACAATAACCAAGAAAAAGCAGATTAGTGTTACTTCAAATCATTTAATCTAGACTTATAATAAATGATCATGGCTCTCACTATTTTAAACGAATTGACAACCCACTGATGCACAAGATCCGCAAGCGCACGACTTATCGATGTAATACTTAAGATATCGTTCCCTCAGAGATGGGTTGTCAAGTACCAAATCTTCTAATCTTCGATAGTTAAGCAATTAAAAATCTTGGTTGGTGATACAAACTAAGCTAATAGTGCAATAAAATAAAGGTCCTACAGATATGAGAGAATTGGAAAATCGGGGTTCACCACGTTAATCAACCAACAAGCGAAATAAAAAGTACTGCTTAGAAAATCTTTCGGAAACCAAGGACATGTCCCCTTGAGCCGTACCCCTCTCGGGTGCATAACTCAGCAACTTAGTTAGTCTCCTACTCTCGCGGTGGACTAAGCATAAATAGATCGTGTTGAAATAGGACAAGAAGATTCCCCAAGTGGTCTCTAAGACTCTCGTTGATATCAAGTCATAAAGTAATAGAGCATACAGGAATGATCTAGGAGGATCCGTTGATTGCAATTCACCTCTCAGATTTTACCACAATCAACTAAAGTGAAAACTGATCTAGCCAAGAAATAATAAACACAAATGAAACAAACCAAGATCAAATAGCCTTGAAAGGCACATCCAAAAGCAATTCTTAACATTAAGACTTGTAAATCAAAAAGACGGGCTACGCCCAAATCCCAATTGAGGCTTTTACGCTAATACATATATGGTTACGACAAGTACAAGCCTTTCGATCAGCACGTAAAGAAAACTGAACAAAGTAAAGATGAGAATAGAATTGAAACAGACTCCTTTCGCTCCTCCTTTATTGTCGCCATCTTCTTCTTGAAATGACTCACGTTCTTCGTCGCCATCGAACTCTGAGCTCTCGAGCGTAGGACCTCCTCTCTCTTATTCTCCCGGAGCCCCAACTGGGCGCTCCCTGGGCCTCTGGGCGCCTCTCGGGCACTCCCCTTGATTCGGTAATCTTGAGTCCTTTATATAGAAAACCTGGTGCCTCTTCGTATTCCGCATTAAATTCAGAATTAAATTATAAATTAAACTCTGGATTAAATCCTCATTATGGCGTGTCTCTTCACATTCTGCATTAAATCTCATCCATTAATTGCATGACTCTTCAAATTCTCAACTTAATTCTCATCCATTATGAGTCTTGATGGTTAATAAATAAACTCCGCATTTATGACTTGTAACGGAAATGCATTAATTGCAGCCTTATTAAATCTCGTAACCTTCAGATGATTAATGCTCATTTAATCCACGACGGCCGGTAATAAATTCTGGCGGCTACGGATAAATTCTTGCGCTAGATGCGAGATTTCCATCGAGAGGCAAACCATGACCATGCCCGTAATTTTCTTGTCGAGGGCATGTTTATCCGAAAAGTTATCGTCGAAGAATTTACGATCGCGTCTGCCTATGCTCGTATAGAAACGGGTCCTTTGTATAGCCTGTCAGAGAATTACGGTCGTGATGTAGATTATGGCCTCAGCCGTAATTCTTGAAGTCACTCCCGTTTGCAACCAAACTTCCTATCGAGATTCCTGATTCACTCAGATATGTAAATGTACGTCCATGTAGCTCGAAAAGTGAGTGAATTGACCTGTATTTAAGCAAACACGACAAGTAGTGAAGCTTTTGAAGAAAGTTAATGAAATAAGCTGGAAAGAGATGTAAAAGCATGAAAATAGGTCTCGTTTCACAGCTAAATATAGGTCATAAAGACTATATAAATACGAGACATCAAAATCTCCCAGACTTAAATCATTGCTTGCTCTCAAGCATAGAAAGATAAAAGTGGTGGTCAGAAAAAGGTGAAATCAGGTCAAGCTTGTAAAATATTGTATCCTAGGGAGATATCGTTATGAACAAATCTAAGCAAGTCAGGGCATTCAAAATAATCATCTATTGTCAAGAATAAGGGTGTGAAGATCGAATAACCAAAGTTAGATAAGGCTTACCTCCTCGAAATGCAGTAATCTCTTGTGTGGTATATGAACTCTGTCTAATCTTGATTCAACTACCAATGCACTCTTCATTTTTGTGTTATTTTCGTCCTCTTTTGTTTTTTTTTTTGACTTCAACTCATCTCTTCGGTACCACTGCCAATTTTACGCAGTGCCAAGTAGAGGAGTTTTATTTTTTTTTGTAGACTTCAACTCATATCTTCGGTACCACTGCCAATTTTACGCAGTGCTAAGTAGAGGAGTCTCTTTATTTTTATTTTTTTTTCAGAGGAGATAACAACCATCAGATAAGTGCATTGATCAGAACCAACAAGTGAATTAAATAGACAGAGGTACATACTTCCACAGAGAGATAAAAACATTACTTTGAAAGTAAGAACCTTAACAAAAAATCAGATATATTACTCCACAATCTTTTTCCATCAAATAGGAATCAAATGAATTACCTAACTTTGAACTAAGATCTAAAGCATAATAATAATATCCCATGGATTCAATATGAAATAAGAAGCTATCATGATTTTCAAAAATCAGAAATAATATCATCAAAAATAATATCACCATTTATCTTCATCACAGCATATGAAATGTATCATCAAAGCACAAAACATAAGTATTGTGGTACTGCATATCATGTTTTGAAAATGAACCCAACCCAAAATCTCCTAGACTGAAATTATGCATAGTCCCTATGCATAGCATGTAAAGAACAGAAAATTTGAAGAAATAGGATGCAATACTCACAAGATTAGTCAGAGTCATCATCTTTCGTATCGTAGACATTGCGCAGGAGCTAATTAGCAAGATTTGCAGAGTTTGGAATCGTAAATAGAAGCGTTGAGATGAATCTTCGAGCACCAACAAAGATGGCAAAGCAGAGTAAATTGGCGACTTCGTCAGTTGGGTAGCATCGAGATGAAGTTGCTGCCGACAGTAGATTCTGGAAGAATTTAAGATACAAAGAGCTGCGTTGAGCGTGGCAGAGAACTTCCAGAGGCAGAGTAGCGTAATACCAGATTCAGGTTCTTCAATCGGTTGGAAGAAGCTTTGTTTGATCGTCTGTATTGCTATCGCTGAAGTCGCCTGGAGATGAAATCGTCCGTATGTAGCGTGGTGGCAGGTTCGAACGGCGGCTCTTGATCCGGTGGAAGAGGCGAGCTATGAAGTCGCACCAATTACGTGATGTCTACTGCTGGTTCAGTAGGCGACTTAAGAAAAGATCCCTGTGGCTTCAAGCAAATAAATCACGAGCGAAGCCAACTGGTTTCAGCGAACGGACGAATTTAAGAGGTCGACAATGATTAAGCGGTGGCGGCAGTTTAATGCCGCTGCTGATTAACTCCGAGTAAACACCAGTGCCGATTCAAGAGTGAAGTCGGCGGAACTCGTAACGGCGGCCGGCTGCAGTTAAAATTGAAATGTGTATTTTTGATGGCGGCTGCAATTGATGTTGATTCGAATGTGATGCCGGCGGATTTTGCATAGGTGGCAGAAATTGCTGCAAATGGCCAAAGTTGAATGTTGCGAACGTTTGCAGCAATTGATTGGAGGCGGATTGACATTGACATTTTTGCAAACGGCAAACAACACTAATTCAATATTCGGCTGAAAGTCAATTGAAGATTTGGTTTGTTGAATTTCCGTGGCAGGTGAGTTCCAAATCCATCAGCAATTTGGAATTGAATTACTGATTTGAGCGTCAAAAGCATATCCAACAGCAAATTATTTTCCACGTTGAGTTCCAAATCAATTCCCAAATGTTGACTTCGCTCCTCCACGTGCAATTGGATTTATCCTTGGAGACTTCATTGGAACTTCAAATTAAATGTGTTGACTTCAAATCTACCTCTCCATGCTGAATGAATTCCATTTGGCGTGGAAACACGTGAAAACATGTGAAAGTTTTTGAATTTGGGGATTAAGCAGCGGCGACACGAATAAATTTTTGCAATCTTGTTGCGAGAAAGAAAGTCGGTGCGCTAAGTGGAGAATAAATGTTGACTTCCTCAAGCCGCTCAACGGACGGGAGTGGAAACATCGCCGGTTGTAGATAAAGAAGAATGGCAGCGGCGTGGGTTGACTTCGTGAGAGAAGAAGCCGGCACAAGAAATTATTGCCGTCGATTTCGTAAGCATAAACCTACAATAAACATAAAATAACATTTATCAGAAATAACTAATTAAAATCAAAAATATAAAACACTTGGGTTGTCTCCCAAGAAGCGCTAGTTTAGGGTCATTAGCTTGACCACAATGTAATGTAGAGTGTAGAATGAATAAATTAGCACCAAGGAATGCATACCTTAAATTGTCAAACAGTGATATTAGGTATGAGTTTCTTTCAATAATTACCTGGGGTGCTTCCACATGTAGGTTTTCAGATTTTGTACCATTCTCGAATCGATTCGTTTAGAATCAAGGACACTCACAAAAGTTTGAGTTTCTTCATTGTCCTTCTCGGCTTGACTAGAACATCGTCTAAAATTTCTACCAGTTTTTATACAAAATGATCAGCAAGTAATAGTAAGATGGCCATTTCTTCAAAGACTTTAATGACTTAAAAAGTTTGGCAGTGAATATTTCAAGAAGTCCATACAAAAACAGAGTTATGCGAACTAAAGTTAAACAAAGTTACTAAGAAAAGACAAGAAAACATGATAAAGCCTAGTCTATCAATTCATAGAATATTTTGATATTAACAAAATACCATCCCCGGCAACGGCGCCAAAAACTTGATGCACAAGATCTGCAAGCGCACGGCTTATCAATGTAGTACTTAAGATATCGTTCCCTCAGGGATGGGTTGTCAAGTACCAAATCTTCTAATCTTCGATTGTTAAGCAATTAAAAATCTCGGTTGGTGATACAAACTAAGTTAATAGTGCAATAAAATAAAGGTCCTACAGATATGAGAGAAATCGAAAAATCGGGGTTCACCATGTTAATCAACCTACAAGCGAAATGAAAAGTACTGCTTAGAAAATCTTTCGGAAACCAAGGACATGTCCCCTTGAGCCGTACCCCTCTCGGGTGCACAACTCAGCAACTTAGTTAGTCTCCTACTCTAGCGGTGGACAACTACACGATCTACTTAGTTAGTCTCCTGCTCTCGCGGTGGACTAAGCATAAATAGATCGTGTTGAAATAGGACAAGAAGATTCCCCAAGTGGTCTCTAAGACTCTCGTTGATATCAAGTCTTCAAGTAATAGAGCACACAGGAATGATCTAGGAGGATCCGTTGATTGCAATTCACCTCTCAGATTTTACCACAATCAACTAAAGTGAAAACCGATCTGGCCAAGAAATAATAAACACGAATGAAACAAACCAAGATCAAATAGCCTCGAAAGATACATCCAAAAGCAATTCTTAACATTAAAACTTGTAAATCAAAAAGACGGGCTACGCCCAAATCCCGATTGAGGTTTTACGCTAATACATATATGGTTACGACAAGTACAAGCCTTTCGATCAGCACGTAAAGAAAACTGAACAAAGTAAAGATGAGAACAGATTGAAACAAACTCCTTTCTCTCCTCCTTTGTTGTCGCCTTCTTCTTCTTGAAATGACTCACGTTCTTCGTCGCCACCGAACTCTGAGCTCTTGAGCGTAGTACCTCCTCTCTCTTATTCTCTCAGAGCCCCAACTGGGCGCTCCCTAGGCCTCTGGGCGCCTCTCGGGCACTCCCCTTGATTCGGTAATCTTGAGTCCTTTATATAGAAAACCTGGTGCCTCTTCGTATTCCGCATTAAATTCAGAATTAAATTCTAAATTAAACTCTGGATTAAATCCTTATTATGGCATGTCTCTTCACATTCTGCATTAAATCTCATCCATTAATTACATGACACTTCAAATTCTCAACTTAATTCTCATCCATTATGAGTCTTGATGGTTAATAAATAAACTCTGCATTTATGACTTGTAATGGAAATGCATTAATTGCAGCCTCATTAAATCTCGTAACCTTCGGATGATTAATGCTCACTTAATCCACGATGGCCGGTAATAAATTCTGGCGGCCACGGATAAACTCTTGCGCTAGATGCGAGATTTCCTTCGAGAGGCAAACCACGACCATGCCCGTAATTTTCTTGTCGAGGGCGTGTTTATCTGAAAAGTTATCGTCAAAGAATTTACGATCGCGTCTGCCTATGCTCGTATAGAAATGGGTCCTTCGTAGAGCCTGTCAGAGAATTACGGTCGTGATGTAGATTATGGCCTCAGCCGTAATTCTTGAAGTTACTCCCGTTTGCAACCAAACTTCTTGTCGAGATTCCTGATTCACTCAGATATATAAATGTATGTCCATGTAGCTCCAAAAGTGAGTGAATTGACCTGTATTTAAGAAAACACGACAAGTAGTGAAGCTTCTGAAGAAAGTTAATGAAATAAGCTGGAAAGATATGTAAAAGCATGAAAATATGTCTCGTTTCACAGGTAAATATAGGTTATAAAGATTATATAAATATGAGAAATAGTATGAAACTTTAACCTCTCAACGATGCCTCTAGAGTTCTATCATATGGCCACCACATGTGAAAAACTAGTCAAGTCTATTCCTAACCGTTATGTCCAGGGCCAACGAGTTTCCATGCGAAGGCACATCCAGGTTAAAACTGTACTGGGGAAACGATTGTCACCACGCACCTTCTAAAGATAAGTGGGTGTGTTCCACGAGGGTGGAAAATAGTGCACAACACCACTGATCGATAGCTTGATGAGGGCTACGAGTTAGAAGGCTTATTTCAGAATTTATATTTTATTTGAGGGTTTTTAAGGTCTCATCCTCTTAGTTTTATCTTTTGTCTAACATTACAGGCATGCAATCCTATAGTGATAACAATAAAATAAAACTCATCTAGGCATACTTTAGCAGATAAGGAGAGCAGTAAATAAGTAATGTAGTCATAGCCTAATCAGCACATTGAACCAACACATACCAAAGATGTTCAATGCTTGACCTAGGTGACAAGCCCCAACAAGACCAAACCTAGTCGCCACTAAGATCCTTGTCCATGCTCGGCTCCAATGTCCTCCAAGTCAAGGTATAACTCTCAAACCCTAGAAGCACTCCTAGGGAAACCCTAGAAGTGTCCAATGAAGGGTTCGGGCAATGCCTTGCTCTTTGATGCTGCCATTAACCAAGTTGTTCCTTGCAAGGTGGATGTGCCAAAGGTGAAGATGAATCCTTAATCTTCAATTTTACAAAGAAAAAGAAAGGGCAGCACGCAGGGCAAACAAAAATACATCATTGGAATACAAGGGGATTGACTATGACCACAACACCATGTATAAGCAAGATACCTATCTCGTGCTTTTCTATATGCTCAAAAAAAATATAAAATCTGAATTTTAATTTTTCATCAAAAATGTCGCTTTTCCTCAACCTCTTATCACAAATCCTTTGGTTATTTGCTTCTCTTAAGAGCCCACAAGTGGCACACCCGTTGCCCTTCTTGTAATCCTCAACTTGTTAAGATTAGGGCAATCACCCAGTCTATGCACCGTATAATCTCAACAAGTCTCAAATGGTGGGTCTATCCCACTATGAGAGGAAAAATTATTTCTTCCACATACGGGTCTATCCTAGTCATTGAAGAAAACAGAAAACTAAAATAAATTGAATAGAAGTTAGGAACAAGAAATTTATAATTTTTCCTACTTTGAAAAATCATGAGTCATATGTAGAATTTTTCGAAAAAGAACAAATGGCATGGGAGCATACAAGAAAGCAATTAACACAGTTCGAGTCTCGCAAGTCGCTCTGATACACTGTTGGGAAACCCGGGGGTTTTTTAAAATTTTATTACCTACATATAGTGGAAGCAATCCCTGAAATAGGTTAGTCCCAAAAACCCAGAAGATCGAGTAAAGCAAGGGGGTCAACTATTGTATTTCGTAAGTGCACAGATACTTGAAGTAATAAAGAAAGATATCGAACCACAGGGACCTTGTTGTCAAGTACCGAATAATTGAGTTCTTACTATCTAGGCAATCGAAACTATGTAAGTGAACTAATGAAGGCTAACGAAAATATCAGAGAGAAAATCTGGGACTAGGGTTTCATTCACTTTAATTCCTATGACTAGATATGAAAAGATGTTCGTCAGTCTAATTTCATCATGATAAGGATATAATTTACTTCTTAAAAGGATCGTCTCACACTCGTTGAGATAATCATGCAGGGACCGATCTTCGCTCTCATGCAAGATCTATCCCAAGCTGAAAATAAGTGAATTATTAGACAAAGAACTCAAGGATTACTTTTGTGCATCCGAATTCTAAGTTGATTATCTCAAGGATCACTTTCGTGCATCCGAGTCTCAACACGAGTTCTACTTATGGTTCTCCAACGTTTCGATCCTAGCTTTCACACAAGATCTCCACGTTTGACAAATTGACATCAATCCTAGATTCATATTATTATCATGGCAATTATTACTCTAAAAATAATAATTAAGAACTAACCTAATTTATTATAGAAAGTTCCTAACATGCAATTCTAGGGATCCATGTTCTCAAGCAAGTCGCCTTTCAGCCTATTGCGAGAACTCTAAAACATGATAAATAACATGAAACTAAGGAAAATCAAAGAGCAATTATCACACAAGTAGAATTATTATTTTGAAATTATACGTGACGAAGTAATGAAAAAGTTATCTAGTCATTAAGAAATCAAAGGGAATTACTCCCCCCATGTCCCATAAAAGGTTTAAGCTAGTATGGATGAAAGATTACAATATTCCATAGTATCAAAGTGTAAGAAATCAAGAAAGAAGGGGAAGAACAAATAACCACACGGCTGTAATGGAAATTACAGCCGTAATTTCCTTGTATGAACAGTGCCGGCGGCAAGCTTTTGTTGATTTCTCTTCCGATCGAGATCCTTTCTCTCCGAAACTTCTTCGGTATCGTCTCCTCTTCCAAACGAAGCTTCCCCTCAAATTTCATGGCCGGAGATAGCATTTATGCTTCCTGGTAGCGAAACATAAGGTGGCGGTGTGAAACTCGATTTCTCCCTCGACAGTGGATGAAAATTAGGTCTTATGGTGTCCTCCTCTTCGTCTTGTCGAAAGCTTTTTTTCTCCTTCTTATGGCTTCGAATTTAAGGGCCTCGATCGTCCACAATCGATCGCGCAATAATCGGACGTGAATTTGACCGTTGATGTCGCGAGCCAGAAATAGAATTACGGCTGTAAAATCGGTTACGGTAGTGCCGTAATTTTAGTCGAGTTCTCGGTACAACAATCTTCTGGAAGTACAGTACCGTGTAATCATTTACGACACTGCCGTATTTTCTCGAAATCTCTCGGGTGAAAAACGGCTTCAAAATACGGCCCGTGAAATGCATTATGGCAGTGCCGTAATTTCTGAAAAAGTTTCTGTATGAAAGTCACCCAAAATATGGCAGGGCTCCAAAATTACGGTAGTATCCGAAATTACAATACCGTAATGTAAATTACAGCCCTGCCGTAATTTGTGTTATTGCTTCAATTTACGTGAAATTTGTCCAGTAATTTCTTCTTGATGATGGGAACTCTTCCATGTATTTGATTTTGCTTGAAAACACCCTAAAATCGTGCCTTTTTGCCTGAAAATCATCAGAAACTAAAATAGAAGTAGATTTGGTAATATTCGATAAAAGGCATAAAATTAGGCAAAGGTTCATGAATTTGACACAAAAAGATATATGAAATGACACAAAATTTACTATAAATTTCGGTGTCATCAAACACATAAGGCTCAAACTTTGCTTGTCCTCAAGCAAAAATAAAAAATCGATCATAGACATAGATTTCTGATGAAGAATAAATTTCTAGAATACAATCACCAATGAAAATTTTTACCAATTGATTCATAAAATTTTAAACAGACATATCATCCTTTGAATTCAATTCTCAAGATCCACAACTCTATCAAATAAAAGTTTGCAACTTGTACAAAAATATAGAATCTCAATCTCATGAATTCACCTAATTTTCAGTTTAAATCTATCATACTTTTGTTTACAGGAATAGAGTATCCAAAAGCTTTTTCCACTCAAATTTTTCTTTTCTTCTCTCGTTTTTTTTCTTTTCTTTTTGGATGGCATGTACCCACATAGATACACACTTTTTCATTCTTTCTGCATCATTCACATTCTCCAATTTGATTACCACCTTTTTTCTGGTGATGAAGTTAGAGTACACTGATCACATAATCAATGTAATAGTCTCATGTCTTTTTAGTAGAAAGAATTTTACCAAAGACAGCGGAGTTAATATGAATCGATTTCTCTCTATTATTTTTTTATTTTTCAGACTTCAACCCATGTCCTATGGTACCACTGTCAATTTTACATAGTGCCAAGTAGGGGAGTCACTCACTTATTTTTAGATCTTGGATTCTTTCTTCCCAATAAATAGTAAATAGACTAAACATCAATTAGATTAATCAATTGAGATCAATTCAAAAATCATACTCATATGCTGATTTTATTCAAAAAGTAGCGTTATTTTCAAATTAAATTCTTCAAACAATATATCTCCTTACAATCTCACTCATCAACCAATGAAAAATTTGAAAAGTAGATATGTATAAGAGAAATAAATTTGACATGATAGATGTAGTCCTAATCACATGCATGAGTTCATTCACCATCAATTGAATCAAACAAGTAATCAACAATAAATTCTTTAAAATTTATCTAGGCCATAAATCAATCTCATCAATCAAAAGTATACTCATCAATCATTAAAATATCACAATATCATGTATCATCAAAATACCAAAAACATCATCATGTGTTATACAACCATATCGAAATAGTCATCAAAACGATATCATCCACCCATATTAAATGAATAAGATAGCAGACTAGTAGTGACGGCAGACACAACAAGTATGGAGGAATTATCCTTCCCTATAAAACATGAAACATCAATAAGATAAGGGAGGTGAAATGCAAAAAGTAAAGGGAAAAGATACGCACAAAACTCTTCTCATCATCTGATCCAATCTCCTCGGTGTCCTGTGCAACTGCACCCATAGGATCAAAAGGTGGTGCACTCTGATAACCACCATGGTCACCTCCTCGTCTACTTTCCTCGTACCCGAAGTGGTCATGAAGAAAGTTCACCATGTCTTCCATGTAGTTACTCAACTACTCCACATCTTGATGTATGTAATGCACTGTATCAGATAGTCTCCCCATAGAATCAAGCATCCTCTCCATCCGGTGTCCCTGACGGTACACCTCAGCATAAAGTGCCTGGAATCCTGGGTCAAAGGCACTAGACCATCCTCCAAAAGGTCTGTGGGAAGAATCAACAGCTGGGGGTGTAGGATCAGCAGGCCGGTGAGATGGTGACTCCATACCAAAAGGATCACCTCTTCCACCCGAAGTGGGTGGTGGTGGAACTGAACTCAAAGGTGGTGGCATAGCAGCCTCAACAGTGCTCGGTGAAAGCTTCCAATTACCTCTTTCCTTTACAGTGGTCTTCTCAACGTGGGGTAATGGTAACGTAGGGGCATTTGGTCCAAGTACCAAACAAAAGACATCCCCCTCTCTAACAATCATTTTCATTGCCATGCAAGACTCAAGATCAAGTCTTGCATTCTGTTGTGTCCGCAAGTGCACGGATAGTCGAAGTAATATTTAAGATATCGAACCACAGAGACCTCGTTGCTAAGTACCGACGAATTGAGTTTTCGCTAGCTAAATTGATCAAATAATGATGCAAGTAAACTATCGAACGGAGTACGGAAAGAATCAGAGAGAAAAGCTTGGGATTGGGGGTTCATCCATCTCGATAATCATGATTAGATATTATTAAATGTTCATCAACCTAATTTGTGCTATGGTAAAGATATGGCTTACTTAATGGGGTAATTAACTCGCTCTCGCGCAGTCAATTACAAAGAACGACCCTCACTCTCGTGCAAGATACATTCCATGTTAAATATAAGTAAACTTTGATCAAAGAGATTAAGAATCACTCTCGTGCATTCTATCTCAGTGTCAAGATCTCAAGCAAAACTAAGCACTCTCGCACCTTAGTTTAACAGGTTTTACTCAAGGGGTTCTAACAATCCAACACCTATCTCTAGCATGTTTTCAAGTCTAAAACAGTATTGATTTCTAGGTCATAGACATCAACAAGAGTGAAGCTTCTAGAATCTAAAAGTAAGAACGCAACTAATCTCTTACGATGGGTTCCTACCCTAAATTCTAGGGTTCCAAGTCATATGGTATCATCTTCTCAGTCCATAACATAAAACTCCTAAACATGTTAATGTATGATACTAGGAACAATTAAAGGCATTCATCACTTGAGTAAAATTACCATATCAAGAATAAGCTAATGAGTAAAAATCATCTAATCATTAGAATATCAAGGGGATTAAACCCCCATATCCCAAAAGAAGGTTTAAGCTATCATGGCGAAAGAATCATAGCAAAACATCATTTTAGGATGATTAGAATTCGAAAAGAGGGAGTAAAAATTACAAAACCAGATTGAAACCTAAGCTTCAACCCGTAATATGAATTGGAATCGCAATGAACAGTACGATGACCACAAATTTGATGATTCCTCCCTTGATCAGTTTCCTTTCAATCTGAAACTTCAGTGACGTGTTCTTCTTCCTCAGGGTGAGTTTCCTTCCAAAAATCAAGGCTGGAGATGATCGAAACAGTGAACGGCGGCGAACCCTGGCGCGACGGTGACCTCCCCAAATTCTCTCTGAGTCCTGGATAAAAATTGGTCCTTTTGCTTCGACATTACTTGCCTACTTATGCTGAATCTTCTCCTTTTTTTGGATCTTCAATTGGTGCCCTAAATCTCGAGAAATCGAGTTTTTAAATTTGCGGCAGAAAACTCAAAAATCTAGGTTTACAAATACGGTACCGTATACTGAATACGGTAGTGCCGTATTTTCTTTCTGTGAGTTATGGGTAGAAAATACGGCACTGTGACAATGTTGCCCCACTATACGGCCGTGTCGTATTCTTGCTGAAATCTTCTGGTCAGAATTGCCACAAAATACTGCACCGTGCAATTTCTTACGACAGTGTCGTATTCTTGTTAAACTTTTCTGGTTGAAAACGCTGAATAATACGGTACCGTGTGATTTCATACGGCAGTGCCGTATTCTTACCGAAACTCTCTAGTTGTAATTGCTGAAAAATATGGTGGTGTGTAGTTTCATACGGCAGTGCCGTATTTCACCCAAAACATCCCCTGCGAAATACGGTACCGTGATAGTTTTGCTCCAAAATACAGCAGTGCCATATTTTTGCTAGAAGATCCCTTTTGAGTTGAAATTTGATGGGTAGACTCCTCTTGATGGTTAGAACTCATTCATCCATTGAGATTGCTCGAAAATCGGTGATAATGATGCCTTCTTATCTGAAATTGATCAAAAACCAAAGACGGTGTAGATTCCGAAGTATATGATAAAAAAGGCATAAAAACAAAGCAAGAGAGTAAGATCATGGCTCAAAAGACTACTAAATAAGTATGAAAAACACTATGAAATTTAGAGTCATCAAACACATAATGCTCAAACCTTGCTTGTCCACAAGCAAAAATCAAGAAATTGATCAAAGGATAAAACTTTCTCATGACGAATAAATTTCTAAAACACAATCAACTATGAAAACTTTCATCAACTGTTTCATGGAATTTCAAATAGACATATCACCCTTTGATTTTTGATCTTCAAGTTTCATTACTTAGTCAAATAAAACTTCACAATTTGTATAATAAGCAGAATATCAATCTCAAGATTTCATCCAGTTTTCAATTCATAACTATCAACCTTTGTTTACAGGATTAGGGTTTCCAAGATCTTTTTCCACACAAAGATTTCTTCTTCCTCTCTCTCTCTCTCTCTCTTTTTCTTTTTTTTTCACATTCTCTAATTCGATTACAACTTTTTTCTTGGTGACGAAATTAGAGTGCATTGATCACATAACCAATGCAATAGAACTCATATCCTCTTATTGGAAAGAATTTACTAAGGATAGCGGAGTTTATGTGAATTGATTTCTCTCATGGCATGAACCCACATAGATACATACTTTTTCTATTTATTACTTCAACCCATGTCCTTCGATACCACTGTGCTTTCCCACAGTACCAAGTAGGGGAGTCCTCACTTTATTTGGATCAAGGAACTTTTCTTCCCAACAAATAGTAAATAGCATAAATATCAACTAAATTAATCAATCAATATCAATTCAAAAATTACACTCATATGTTAATTTTATTCAAAGAAATAATTTCCCTCTAAAATCAAACTCATCAGACAATATGTTCATCCAAAACACCATTTATCAATCAATGAAAAATTTCAATATGTAGATATGTATTAGAGAAATAAATTCATCACAATAGGTCTAATCCTAATATCAATTTTTAATATGTAAACCATCAAGAAAAATTTTGGCATGATAACGACAGTATTTTCATGAATAAACAAACCACATAGGCAAAATAACAGTAATCATCATCTAATCATAGCAAAATCATCAACATTAATCCTATATCATACAGAGTATCAATCTAAAATATCAAAATATCATGTACAACCATATCGAAGAATCTTCAAATAGAACCAAGTATCTCAAGAATATCAAGTACAACCATATCGAAGAAAAAGTATAGCAAATCATCCAATCATGTTAGTACAACCAAATCGAAAGTATATAGTAATCAAATCTCAGAAGTGAGGATCCGTAGCAATAGGACTCAATAAGTTTGACATAGTTATCCTTCCCTACACAAATATAAGATCGATATCAATCAGTGAACTCAATTAAAGCATGAGAGTAAGAATGAGATACTCACAAGATCCTACTCATCTGAATGTGTCTCCTCGTCGTCTTTCTCAGCTTGAGCAGCGTCCATGGGGTCATGAGAAGCTCACTCACCTACATCACCGTAGATACCCCCTCTCCTGGGGTCCTCGTATCCAAAACGATCATAAAGAAAATTCCCCATGTCTTCCATATAGTTTCCCAACGCCTCGATATCCATATGAATATGACTTATCTGCTCATGTATTCCTCCTATGCCTCCCATCACCCTCTCCATACGCTGCTCCTGCCTGTACAACTGTGTAGTGATAGTCTGAAACCCTGGGTCTCGGTAACTCTGCCAACCTCTCTGATCTGGGGCTGCATGATGTGAGGATGATCCGGCGGCTCCCTGAGGCGGTGGCTCGGTGACTCTAGGTGGTGAGGAGTCAATACTCATATCAAACTGGTCATCACCAAAAGCAGGAGGTGGTGGTGGCAATGATGTCGCTGGTGCAGGTGTAGCATAAGATATACAGCTCGGCGATAGCTTCCAATTCTCAAGATTCTGCACTGAGGTCCGTTCAGGGTTAGGCAATGGCAACATGTGAAGCCCAGGCTGTAGGATCAAACAATATGTATCTCCATCACACTGAATCATTTTCATTGCAATGAATGACTCAATATCTATCCTCGAATTTCCTCTAGCAACCTCGATCCCATAGGGCGCAATCCCTAGATGTAGTGCTATAGGAGTAAGAAAACCTCCTATCACTATAGCTCCCTTCTTAGCCCTTGATACTTTACTCAGATGTCTCATGAAAAAGTAGGCTATGTCCACTGTGTAACCGTGTAGCATACTCCAAAGTAGGAATAGCTCAGCATGAGTGACTATACCATCGCTGTCCCCTCGCCCGAATATGGTGTGCGTGACAACGCGGTGGGCATATCTGATGCAGGGGTTTGATATTCTTGAGGCTCTTGCTGTTGATGCTGAGAATCTGTTGTCTGATGATATCTAGTTCCAAAAAATGTGCTCAATGAATCCAATGGGTGGTTTAGTACGTCCCTTTCGTGGAAAGTGGAATATACATCGAATTTCCTTGAAAGTGAGTCTCCTTTCTTCATTCATCATCCTAAATCTGATCTCTCCTTCAGCCGTGTGATCCATGTATTCCTCCCAACTTACCTCTAGGCTACTAAGAACTTCTGGAACAACAGGTAAGTATGTTTCAGGTGTCATTTCAAAAAATTCTCTCAATCCTACCTTGTCATACATCCAAAATACATCATCTTTTAGTCCAAGGAGCTCTAAAGCTCTAACATCGGTGTATTTCGTTTTTACAATGCGTCGAGCAAATAGTATGTTGTACCTTTGCTCTTGCTCCTCATCTCGAAACATGATACCGAATGGATTCGGTGGTGGCACTGGAGGTTCAGCAAGGGCTTTCCATTTCTTCTTTGACATCCTCTTGGTAGGTGACATGATTATCGAAGGAAAGCAGCAAAAAGTTTCACTGAAAAGAACTGAAGCAGGAAGCGTTACCAAACTATTCGCAGGTTGAAAATGGGGCTGGATTCAAGCTTCAGATCTGGACTTCTGGGTTGGGATCGACCTTCAAACCGACTTGGGGAGTGATCTTCTACTTCCCTTGGAGTTCTCTGAAACTGGAAGCAGCTTGATCGGTGCTCGGATGAGAGAAAACAAAAGGGGCGAAAACAGCAGCAGAAAAGCTTGATCGAGCTTGAAATCATCAAAATCCTTGCTTGGAATCGAATGAAAGTTGTAGAGAGAGGTCATACGAAGGCTAGGGAAACCAAAGCTCGAAGAAAATCGCAGGGTCGGCGCGAAATCGGGCGAAGAAGCCCTAAGAACAGTGCGCCAAACCCTAAATACGGCACGTGAAAATGTGGGGTCAGACGAAAATACGGTACAGTATGGCAAATACAGTAGTGCCGTATAATGGATACAGGTTCTGTGTAGGAAAACGCGACAAATGTGGCACCGTGCATTCTCCCACGGTGGTGCCGTATAATACAAAAATTCTCTGTTCAGATCTTTTGAAAAGTACGGTACCGTGCAAATATTCACGGTACTGCCGTATTCTATAACAAAAACCTTCTGTAAAGAAACAAAAAAAAATACGGTACCTTGCAAACGTCCACTGTACTGCCATGAAATCGCAAAAACTCTCTGTTCGAAAATGGCCAAAAATACGGTACTGTGCAAATATCACTCACAACTACGGTGGTGCCGTATTCTGGTCAAAACCTTCTGTAAAGAAACAGCCAAAAATACAGTATCGTGCAAACATCCACGGTACCGCTGTATTTTGCAAATAAAGACGAAAAAAAATCGCTAAAATTGTAAAAAAAAATGATAAAAAGAATTAACCCTAAATAAAACAAATTAAGGCAAAAACAAACCAAAAACAAAAGAAAAAAAATGCTTGGGTTGCCTCCCAAGAAGCGCTAATTTAATGGTCCATATATTGACCCTTTCACACTTGGATTTGCTTGTATTTCATCAAAGAGATAATTCTCCCCTTCTTCAATTTGTTCTCCATGATAGTAGTGTTTCAACCTCTGTCCGTTGACCTTGAATACTCCTTTCTCTTCACTCCAAATATCAACTGCTCCATATGGATAAGTCTTCTTTACCTGAAAAGGCCCAGACCATCGAGGCTTAAGTTTACCATGAAAAAGTCTCAATCTGGAGTTAAACAAAAGAACGAAGTCACCTAGTTGAAATTCTTTTCTGAGGATGTGTCGATCATGCCATCTCTTGGTTCTCTCTTAGTACATTTTTGCATTCTCATAAGCAGAGAGTCTAATCTCTTCAAGCTCACTCAGTTGCAATTTTCTCTTTTCACTTGCACTTTTCAAGTCAAAATTCATTGCTCTAATCGCCCAAAACGCTTTATGCTCAAGCTCTACAGGAAGGTGACATGATTTACCATAAATTAATTGAAATGGTGACATACCTATTGGTGTTTTAAAAGCAGTCCGGTATGCCCAAAGTGCATCATCAAGCTTGAAAGCCCAGTCCTTCCTTGTTCTTGACACTATCTTTTCCAATATCCCTTTAATCTCTCTGTTAGATATCTCCACTTGTCCACTTGTTTGGGGATGGTAAGGTGTTGCAACTCTATGATTCACCCCATATTTTCTAAGTGAAACTGAGAATTTGTGTTCAATAAAGTGGGATCCTCCATCGCTAATCACAACTCGTGGTACTCCAAAGCGTGGAAAGATAACTCTTTTAAACAATTTCACCACAACCCTAGAATCATTAGTAGGAGAAGCAATGGCTTCTACCCACTTGGAAACATAATCTACCGCCACGAGTATATACTTATTGCCTCCAGATGATGGGAAAGGTCCCATGAAATCAACACCCCAAACATCAAATATTTCAACTTCAAGTATTGTGGACAATGGCATCTCGTTCCTTCTATTAATGTTCCCCATCCTTTGACAATTATCACAAGACATTATAAAATTCCTTGCATCCTTAAATAGTGTAGGCCAATAAAATCCATATTGTAATACCTTGAAAACTGTCTTCTCAGTACTAGCATGCCCTCCATACGATGATCCATGACACTGTGATAATATGTTTTTCATTTCTTCTTCGGGGATACATCTCTTAAATATTCCATCTGCACATCTTTTGAACACATAAGGCTCATCCCAAAAATAGTGTTTAACATCTGATAAAAACCTCTTCTTGCCTTGGTAACTCAAATCAATAGGAAATATATCAGCAACAAGATAATTCACAATATCTGCATACCAAGGAGCCTTAATTTGTTCAACTCTCATCAGTTGTTCCTCGGGGAAGGAATCATTAATATCACCTTTTTCATCTTCTACAATCATCCTTGAAAGGTGGTCTGCAACTAAATTCTCAGTTCCTTTCTTATCTTTGATTTCCAGATCAAATTCTTGTAGAAGCAAAATCCATCTCAACAACCGTGGCTTACTGTCCTTCTTCTACATCAAATATTTAACTGCAGCATGATCAGTATACACTATAACTTTTGAATTTATCAAGTAAGATCTGAATTTGTCAAATGCAAAAACTATAGCCAACAACTCCTTCTCGGTGGTAGTGTAGTTCCTTTGTGTCTCATCCAAGGCTTTGCTAGCATAGTAGATCACATAAGGCTTCTTCTCCTTCCTTTGCCCTAGAACTGCTCCTACTGCAAGGTCACTGGCATCACACATAAGCTCAAAAGGTAACTCCCAGTCAGGTGGTTGCATGATGGGTGCCGATGTCAAGGCCTTCTTCAGTTCCTGAAAAGCAAACAGACATTTCTCATCAAAGCAGAATTTGGCATCTTTACAAAGTAAATCAGTCAGGGGTTTAGCAAGTTTAGAGAAGTCCCTGATGAATCTCTTGTAAAACCCTGCATGTCCCAAAAAACTCCTGATCTCCTTGACAGTGGTGGGTGGCGCCAACTTCTCAATAACTTCTATCTTGGCTTTGTCCACTTCAATTCCTCTCTCTGAAATAAGATGACCCAAAACTATTCCCTATCTGACAATAAAGTGACATTTTTCCCAATTCAAGACAAGGTTAGTCTCTTCGCATCTCTGTAAAACTCGAGATAGATTAGTGTTGGGAAACCCCAGGGATATTTTATAAAATTACAGAGATGCAAGTACATTGCGCAGCGGAAGAATACCCCCGAAATAGGCCAGTCACAAAAACCCAGTGAAGATCGCATGCGAAGGAATCGACACAATGAGATAGAAAATACCTTATGAGCGATGCGAGGCTGATGTCGTAGTAGGCGCCCAAGCGTGCGCCCTCTGCAGTCTCATACGCACGGATCACCTCGAGTCCTCTTCTTCCATGCCTGGTGCTAGCCTCGGGAAGAAGATCCAAGCCTTAGGTCACCTTCTTCTCAACTTGCGCCACCTCCAAGGTATATGCGCCAAGGTTGAAGAAGGAAGAGGGAGATGCCACCAAGCACAAGTCACACTTGCACCATTGTTCTCTGTGTCAATGGGTCTGCCAGATTATTCTCTATGTCAACTCTGCTAAACTTAACATCACCTCTATCTATGATCTCTCTGATCAAGTGAAATCTCCTGAGTATGTGTTTGGATCTTTGATGAGACCGTGGTTCTTTGGCTTGTGCAATTGCTCCATTGTTATCACAGTAGATTTCAATGGGATCCACTGAACTGGGAACCACCTGAAGTTCAGAAATGAACTTCCTTATCCAAACAGCTTCTTTGGCTGCCTTAGAAGCGGCCACATACTCAGCTTCGGTTGTAGAATCGGCGATGGTGGATTGCTTGAAGCTCTTCCAGCATACAACGCCTCCATTCATTTTGAACACATAGTCGGCCTGCGATCTAAAGTCATCAGGGTCAGACTGGAATGACGCATCAGTGTAGCCCTACATACTGAGCTCTTCTTGTCCCCCATAGACCAGGAACAGATCTTTAGTTCTTTTCAGATACTTTAGGATGTTCTTTACAGCCACCTAGTGCTGCAAACCAGGATTGGATTTGTTGGGAAACCCCGGGGACATTTTACAATTTTCAGAGATATAAACATACATTCATTCATTGCACAGCGGAAGAATGTCCCCGAAACAGGCCGGTCCCAAAAACCCAGTGAAGATCGCAAGCAAGAGAGTCGACACGATGAGTTAGGAAATACCTTAGAGCAAGATGAGGTCGATGTTGTGATAGGCGCCCAAGTGTGCGCCCTCTGCAGCCTCACACACACGGATGCCTCGAGTCCTCTTCTTCCACACCCGGTGCTAGCCTCGGGAAGAAGATCCAAGCCTTAGGGAGATGCTCCACTTCACTTTACGCCACCACCAAGGAGGGATGCGCCAAAGAAGATGAAGAGAAGAGGAATCCGTCAAGAGCTTTCTTCACTTGCGCCAAGGAGGAGAAAGGAAGAAGACTTGCGGCCACTTGATGGAAGAGGAAGAGGTTGCGCCACCTTTGTTCCTTGCTCTCGCCCCTCTTGATGTGTTCACGCCTCCAAGGATGAATACTTGTAAGAGGGGGTGGCTAGGATCACATATATAGGGCAAGAGGCGGTTAGGGCAAGGGCTAGGATTATGACAAGTGTAGGGCTAGGATGAGGAGGTTTGATGTAAGGAAAGTCTCCAAGACTTTACCATAAACTTCATTCAACCTATCCATAATTGCCTAAGCACCATATCAGCCCAAGACATGCCTTAAAGGCATACATTCCATCAATGGGAGAGGGCTAGGCGCATATTACTTCTTAATGAAGCAATTTTTGCCACCCAAAACCCATTATGCCCCTTAAGCGCCAATGGGGTTGGGTCTCTCCCCATTATACCCTTTTAGCCTCTCATCTCTTCATGAGAACTTGTTATTGGGCCTCATTGGATAATGAGCTAGCCCAAACTTCATCTCATTGGTTGATTAAGCATTTGGATCCAATCCAATGCAACCCTAATCCAAATGTGACCAACCATGGTCAAATACGGGTCAACCTGCCAAAAATGAAGTTTGGCTCCAATAGGATTCTTCCATCTCATCAGGCCCATTGGCGCTGATGAAATCTCCCAATTAGATCCGAGTTATCCAATAGCTCGATCATAAGGCTTCCCGATCAATACGAGAACTCAAGTATCAAGGTGTGTCACCCTGCAGGTTCCTCTGATGCTGGCAGTGCTGACCAAAGGTCACCACAAGCAGTGAGTGGCACGTAGCAGTGCATCGCTGCTACCCAGGTCATTGGAATGGATATCGACATCGACATCCCCATTATCGCAACTAGGTACAAATGCATTACAATCTCTTTGCCGAACTGATATCCGATTGGACAAGTGTGTCACCACTTGTTTTCACCCAATCACATGGCTATGACTAAAACAGGTTCTCACCTGGGTATGGCCATACACTCTCAGTCATAGTACCATAGAGGAGCTCAATGGATATCATACTTCCCTAAGGAAGGGGCAAATCCTATGTTTGTCCATTGACCTTCTCATATGGGTCGTGACATGCTCAATGACAACCGTTATGACCTCCCAACTACGGCGAGGTGTTAGGTTGTATCAAAGCAAGTCCCTAACCATATAGAATGATCAATGACCTCAAGTCAAGGGATCAATGCATCTGCTGTCACTTGTGAGGATAACTTATGACACCAAGTCATAGCCTCACAGTGGGTCTTTCCAGTATATCCTCCAATGATATACCCATGTGTCTGCGTTAGCACCATGTGCCTAACCAGCCCACATACCAGTCTCACAAGTACCATAGCTGTCCCATATCCACTAAGGTACATCGATTGGGGACTATAGTTCGAGCACAGATCCAATCTGTCTCTAGGGACATTATCATGTTAGTACATATGCGCAGATGTAAACAAACATAGATAACGACAATGCCAGAATGATATAAATACCAAGGTCAAGTAGTACATAAGTGGACCAAAACTAGGTCCTAGGGCATATACACCAACAATCTCCCACTTGCACTAAGACCTAGAAGTTGAGGAATCTCAACCCCATATCTCTAGCGTGACCATCATGCTTCTGCGGCGCCAAAGCCTTGGTCAATGGGTCTGCCAGATTGTTCTCTGTGTCAACTCTGCTAATCTTGACATCACCTCTGTCAATGATCTCTCTGATCAAGTGAAATCTTCTAAGTATGTATTTGGATCTTTGATGAGACCGCGGTTCCTTGGCTTGTGCAATTGCTCCATTGTTGTCACAGTAGAGTTCAATGGGATCCATTGCACTAGGGACAACCTGAAGATCACATAAGAACTTTCTTATCCAAACGGCTTCCTTGGCTGCCTCAGAAGTGGCCACATACTCAGCCTCGGTTGTAGAATCTGCTATGGTGGATTGCTATACAGCGCCTCCATTTATTTTGAACACATAGCCGGCCTGCGATCTAAAGTCGTCAGGGTCAGACTGGAACGATGCATCAGTATAGCCCTGCATACTGAGCTCTTCCTGTCCTCCATAGACCATGAACAAATCCTTAGTTCTTCTCAGATACTTTAGGATGTTCTTTACAGCCACCCAGTGCTGCAGACTTGGATTGGATTGGTATCGGCTGGATATGCTCACAGCATATGCCACATATGGTCTAGTACACAACATTGCATACATGATCGATCCTACTGCCGAAGCATAAGGAATTCGACTCATGTCATCCCTCTCAGCCTGTGTTGTAGGACACTGGCTTTTTGAGAGAGTAAGGTCATGTCTTACTTGAAGGTATCCTTTCTTGGATTGCTCCAAGTTGAACCTCTCCAGGACCTTATCAATGTAGGTACTTTGACTAAGGGCCAGGAGCCTCTTGGATCTATCCCGGTAGATCCTCACGCCTAGAATATAGGCGGCCTCCCCTAAGTCTTTCTTCTCGAAACACTTCCCTAACCATGTCTTCACAGCTTGAAGATTAGGGATGTCGTTTCCGATGAGCAGTATGTCATCGACATACAAGACCAGAAAAATCACCAAGCTCCCACTGAATTTTCTATATACATAGGCATCATCTTCGCTTTTGATAAAGCCATAATCTCTCACAGCTTCATCAAATCGAAGATTCCAACTTCGAGATGCTTGCTTTAATCCATAAATGGATCTCTTTAGCCTGCAGACCTTACTAGCCTCTGCAGGATGGATGAAGCCATCAGGTTGTGACATATACACATCCTCAGTCAGCTTCCCGTTAAGGAATGCTGTCTTCACATCCATCTGCCATATCTCATAGTCATGATATGCAGCTATAGCAAGCAGAATTCGAATGGATTTGATCATGGCAACTGGCGAGAAGGTTTCATCATAGTCCACCCCGTGGACTTGTTTAAATCCTTTAGCCACTAGTCTACCCTTATAGGTAACTATATTGTCATCCATGTCTGTCTTCCTCTTGAAGACCCATTTACACCCTATGGGTTTTACTCCATCAAGCAGCTCAACCAAATCCCAGACTTGGTTAGCCGACATGGAATCCATCTCGGATCGCATGGCGTCAAGCCATCTCTCGGAGTCCGGTCCACTAACCGCCTCATCATAGGTTCTGGGTTCATCCTCAATGATGAAGATTCCATCGTGTTGGGTCGGCAGCGACCCGTACCTCTCAGGTGCACGACGAATCCTCCCAGACCTACGTGGGACCTGTGTCTGAGCCTCAGGTTGTACAACAACCGGTGCAGGTGGCTCAGATTCCATCTCTTTATCTTGTGGTTGCACTTGGACCTCATCCAAGTCAAACTTCCTCCCATTAACTCCTTTCATGAGAAATTCTTTCTCTAGAAAGACAGCACCCCGAGCAACAAAAACTTTGTTCCCGGTTGGGACATAGAAGTAGTATCCTTTAGTTTCCTTAGGATACCCCACAAACACGCATTTATCAGATCTAGGTTCTAGCTTGCTAGAATCCTGACGTTTGACATAAGCCTCACATCCTCAGATCTTGATAAAAGTGAGATTAGGGCGTCTCCCACTCCACATCTCGTATGGTATTTTGGAGACACTCTTAGATGGAACGTTATTCACTATTAGAGAAGCTGTCTATAGTGCATGCCCCCAGAATAAGAGGTAGAGTTGCATGACTCATCATAGATCGAACCATATCCAATAAAGTTCGATTTCTCCTTTCAGACACACCATTCCATTGAGGTGTTCCAGGAGGAGTGAGTTGGGATATGATCCCAGACTCTCTCAGATAGTCAAAGAACTCACCACTCAGGTATTCTCCACCTCGATCTGATCGAAGAGCTTTAATGGATCTTCCAAGCTGGTTCTCTACTTCATTCTGAACTCCTAGAATTTCTCAAAGGACTCAGATTTATGTCTCATTAAGTAGACATAACCATACCTACTGAAGTCATCAGTAAAGGTAATGAAGTAGTTGTACCCTCCTCTAGCTTGTTTATTGAAAGGCCCACACACATCAGTATGTATGAGATCCAATAAACCTCCTGCCCTCTCCCCAATCTTGGTGAAGGGCGCCTTTGTCATTTTTCCTAATAAACAAGGTTCACAAGTATCAAATTCCTCCAAGGAACTTGAATCTGACAATCCATTTGCATGGAGTTGTTGGATGCGATTTTTGTTTATATGGGCTAATCGACAGTGCCATAGGAAAGCACCAACTGAACCACTCAGTTTGGTCCTTTTATTACTTATGTTACAAATAGAACTTTCCATATCCAAGATATATAGACCATTGCACAAAGTACCCTTCCCATAGAACATATTTGCAAATGAAAAAGAACAAGAGTTCTTATTTATTTCAAACTTAAATCCCTTCTTTGCTAAGCAAGGAATGGATACAATGTTCTTAGTAAGTGAAGGTACACAAAAGCAATTATCTAGTTCTAATTGAAGTCCAGAAGGCAAGGAGAGAGTTAAAACGCCTACAGCAACAGCAGTAACCTGTGCCCCGTTTCCAACGCGTAGGTCAATCTCTCCAGGTCGCACCGATCTACTTTTCTTGAGCCCCTGCATATTTGTATAAATATGAGCTCCACATGCGGTATCCAATACCCATGACATAGAAGTAGAAAGATTGACTTCTGTAACATAGATACCTGAGCTAGAAGTTAAGGCCAAGCCTTTCTTCTCCTCATTCTGAAGCTGCTTGCAGTCCCTTCTCCAGTGACCTTGCTCGCCACAGTGAAAACACCTCTGGTCCTTTGACTTCTTCGCCTTTTTCTTCAGTGCCTTGGTAGGACCTTTTGCACTACCCTTAGCACGTGCCTTACCCTTCTTCTTTATCTTCTTGGTCGCAGGGACCAAAAGAACAGAATTGGGTTTGGTCTTACCCATTTCTCGCTCAGCTGTTTGGAGCATATTCATTAATTCCTCTCGTGTGCACTCAATCCGGTTCATGTTGAAATTAATAATAAACGGACTGAAGCTAGGGGGCAGGGAATGCAGAATAAGATCCACAACCAGCTCGTTGTCTATGGCATGTTCCAGTCTGCTGAGATGATCCACATTCCCAATGAGTTTGAGAACATGGGGTCTCACTGGTGCACCTTCAGACAACTTACACCGAAAGACTGCTTTGGCAGTGTCAAATCTCTCAGTTCTAGCCTGAGCCTCGAACATCTATTTCAGATGAGTGATCATCTGAAAAGCGTTTTGCTCCTCATATTGCACCTACAGTTTAGGTGCCATGCTGGCTAGCATAAGACATGCAACCTCCAAAGAGTCATCCTGATGCTTTCTATAAGCATCTCTGTCTGCAGTTCGGGCATTAGGCGGAGGAGCCGCAGGAAGAGCCTATTCAAGGACATACAGCTTCTTCTCGAGCTTGAGGACTATCCTCAAATTCCGATGCCAGTCCATAAAGTTAGTTCCAACTAACTTATCCTTATCAAGGAGTGATCGCAGTGATAATCCGCCAGTGTTTGTAGCCATTGTTCTACAACACCCAAGAAAAATAGATTAGTACTACTTCGAATCATTTAAACTGGACTTGTTTTAAATGATTACTGCTCCCACTATTTTAAATTCGAATTGACAACCCACAAAGTCAATCAGGAAGTTTAAGACATCCTAGTGAGATGGGATCTTTATTCCACATGAGGCTTCGCGTCCCACGAGGGTGGGATGAGATGCACAAAGTAACCCATGTTTCCTAAGGTGGGCGCGCTGGCCGGTTGCTCCAAGCAACTCCCCTTGTTGAGACAGTCTGGGCATTTCATGTCTAGCGAGGGCTGGATACAACATGAAATCCTAACCTCTCAACGATGCCTCTAGACTTTCACCATGTGCCCAGCACATGTGAACTTCTAGTCAAGTCCATTCCTAACCGTTATGCTCAGGGCCAACGAGTTTTCTTGCGAAGGCACGCCCAAGTTAAAACTGGACTGGGGAAACCATTGTCACCACACACTTTCCAAAGATAAGTGGGTGTGTCCCACGAGGGTGGGAACCAGTTCACAACTCCACTGATGGATAGCTTAGTGAGGGCTACGCGTTAGAAGGCTACCAGACTTGATATTTTATTATGAGGGTTTTTAAAGTCTCATCAGTTTTATCTTATGTCTAACAATACAAGCATGCAATCCTATAGTGATAACATAACGATAAAACATTACAGGCATGCTTTTAGCAGATAAGGAAAGCAGTAAAAGATGATGTGATCAAAGCCCTTTCAAGACATTGAACCAACCCATGCCAAAAGGAGATTCAACTCTTGACATAGGACTCAAGCCCCTAAAATAGACCTAGCCTAGCCGCCCTCTATCTTGGTCTTCAAGGTTGGCTCCAAGGTCTTTCCCTCATGGCTTAGCTCTCAAACCTTAAGGGTAGACCCCAAAGGTTCGGCCAATGCCATGGTCTTCCTCCAAGGAAGATGCGCCACCATGCAAGAAGCCAAGTCAGCTAGCTCTCAAACCCAAGGGTTCGGCCATGCCTAACTTGCGCCACTAAGCAAGCTTGCGCCTCTTCCTTTGATGCTTGTTGCGCCACCATCCAAGGTGCGCAAGCTTCATGCATGCGCCAAGCTCCAAGTACATGCGCCACCCTAATCTTCTTCTTAGTTAAAGAAAAACGGCACGCAGGCCTCACAAGGATACATCATAGGCATGCAAAGGGGGGCTTGACTAATGATCACAACATCATGCACAATCAAGGTATTTACTCATGCAATTCTACATGCTCATGAAAAACATAAAATCTGAAATTTTACTTTTTCATAAAACTAGTCTCTTTTTCTCATCTTCTTCTCACAAATCTTTTGGTTAATTGCGATTTATTTTTCAAGATGATTTCAGAGATCCTTTCGGCTGGCAATTTTGTCAGATCAAGAGACTTGGCCAGTCCGAAGACACAATGCCCGTCCTACTTGACAAAACTACGTGCGCCTTTGATCTTTAAATCAGACAAGAAAAATAGTCCAAAAATCCAAAAGAGATTGAGAGGATGATAGAAATAAGAAACCCTAATTTTTCCTACTTAGAAAAAATCGTTTGCCATGCATCATGCTATTGACGAAAATAGAGATATGGCATGTCAGCATGAAAGAAAAGCATAAAACATCGTTCGAGTCTTGCAAGTCGCTCTGATACCACTGTTGGGAAACTCCGGGGACATTTTACAATTTTCAGAGATATAAACATACATTCATTCATTGCACAGCGGAAGAATGTCCTCGAAACAGGCCGGTCCCAAAAACCCAGTGAAGATCGCAAGCAAGAGAGTCGACACAATGAGTTAGGAAATACCTTAGAGAAAGATCAGGTCGATGTTGTGATAGGCGCCCAAGCGTGCGCCCTCTGCAGCCTCACACACACGGATGCCTCGAGTCCTCTTCTTCCACGCCCGGTGCTAGCCTCGGGAAGAAGATCCAAGCCTTAGGGAGATGCTCCACTTCACTTTACGCCACCACCAAGGAGGGATGCGCCAAAGAAGATGAAGAGAAGAGGAATCCGTCAAGAGCTTTCTTCACTTGCGCCAAGGAGGAGAAAGGAAGAAGACTTGCGGCCACTTGATGGAAGAGGAAGAGGTTGCGCCACCTTTGTTCCTTGCTCTCGCCCCTCTTGATGTGTTCACGCCTCCAAGGATAAATACTTGTAAGAGGGGGCGGCTAGGATCACATATATAGGGCAAGAGGCGGTTAGGGCAAGGGCTAGGATTATGACAAGTGTAAGGCTAGGATGAGGAGGTTTGATGTAAGGAAAGTCTTCAAGACTTTACCATAAACTTCATTCAACCTATCCATAATTGCCTAAGCACCATATCAGCCCAAGACATGCCTTAAAGGCATACATTCCATCAATGGGAGAGGGCTAGGCGCATATTACTTCTGAATGAAGCAATTTTCGCCACCCAAACCCCATTACGCCCCTTAGGCGCCAATAGGGTTGGGTCTCTCCCCATTATACCCTTTTAGTCTCTTATCTCTTCATGAGAACTTGTTATTGGGCCTCATTGGATAATGAGCTAGCCCAAACTTCATCTCATGGGTTGATTAAGCATTTGAATCCAATCCAATGCAACCCTAATCTAAATGTGACCAACCATGGTCAAATACGGGTCAACCTGCCAAAAATGAAGTTTGGCTCCAATAACATTCCTCCATCTCATCAGGCCCATTGGCGCTGATGAAATCTCCCAATTAGATCCGAGTTATCCAATAGCTCGATCATAAGGCTTCCCGATCAATACGAGAACTCAAGTATCAAGGTATGTCACCCTGTAGGTTCCTCTGATGCTGGCAGTACTGACCAAAGGTCACCACAAGCAGTGAGTGGCACCTAGCAGTGCATCGCTGCTACCCAGGTCATTGGAATGGATATCGACATCGACATCCCCATCATCGCAACTAGGTACAGATGCATTACAGTCTCTTTGCTGAACTGATATCCGATTGGACAAGTGTGTCACCACTTGTTTTCAACCAATCACATGGCTATGACTAAAACAGGTTCTCACCTGGGTATGGCCATACACTCTCAGTCATAGTACCATAGAGGAGCTCCATGGATATCATACTTTCCTAAGGAAGGGGCAAATCCTATGTCTGTCCATTGACCTTCTCATATGGGTCGTGACATGCTTAATGACAACCGTTATGACCTCCCAACTACGGTGAGGTGTTAGGTTGTATCAAAGCAAGTCCCTAACCATATAGAATGATCAATGACCTCAAGTTAAGGGATCAATGCATCTCCTGTCACTTGTGAGGATAACTTATGACACCAAGTCATAGCCTCACAGCGGGTCTTTCCAGTATATCCTCCAATGATATACCCATGTGTCTGCATTAGCACCATGTGCCTAACCAGCCCACATACCAGTCTCACAAGTACCATGCTGTCCCATATCCACTAAGGTACATCGACTGGGGACTATAGTTCGAGCACAGATCCAATCTGTCTCCAGGGACATTATCATGTTAGTACATATGCGCAGATGTAAACAAACATAGATAACGATAATGCCAGAATGATATAAATGTCAAGGTCAAGTAGTACATAAGTGGACCAAAACTAGGTCCTAGGGCATATACACCAACAGGATTGGTATCGGCTGGTTATGCTCACAGCATAAGCCACATCTGGTCTAGTACACAACATTGCATACATGATCGATCCTACTGCGGAAGCATAGGGCACTTGACTCATGTCATCCCTCTCAGCCTGTGTGGTGGGACACTAGCTCTTTGAGAGAGTAAGGCCATGTCTCACTGGATGATACCCTTTCTTAGATTGCTCCAAGTTGAACCTCTCCAGGACCTTATCAATGTAGGTACTCTGACTAAGGGCTAGGAGCCTCTTGGATCTATCCCGGTAGGCGGCCTCCCCTAAGTCCTTCATCTCAAAACACTTCCCTAACCATGTCTTCACATCTTGAAGACTAGGGATGTCGTTTCCGATGAGCAGTATGTCCTCGACATACAAGAACAGAAAAATCACCAAGCTCCCACTGAATTTTCTGAAAACACAGGTGTCATCTTCGCTTTTTATAAAGCCATAATCTCTCACAGTTTCGTCAAATCGAAGATTCCAACTTCGAGATGCTTGCTTTAATCCATAGATGGATCTTTTTAGCCTGCAGACCTTATTGGCCTCTGCAGGATGGATGAAGCCATCAGGTTGTGTCATATACACATCCTCAGCCAGCTTCCCATTAAGGAAAGTTGTCTTCACATCCATCTGCCATATCTCGTAATCATGATATGCAGCTATAGTAAGCAGAATCCGAATGGATTTGAACATGACAACTGGCGAAAAGGTTTCATCATAGTCCACCCCGTGGACTTGTTTAAATCCCTTAGCCACTAGTCTACCTTTATAGGTAACTACGTTGCCATCCATGTCTATCTTCCTTTTGAAGACCCATTTACACCCTATGAGTTTTACCACATCAGGTAGCTCAACCAAATCCCAGACTTGGTTAGCTGACATGGAATCCATCTCGGATCGCATGGTATCAAGCTATCTCTCGGAGTCCGGTCCACTGACCGCCTCATCGTAAGTCCTAGGTTCATCCTCAATGATGAATATCCCATCGTGTTGGGTTGGCAGCGACCCATACCTCTCAGGTGCACGACGAGTCCTCCCAGACCTACGTGGGGCCTGTGTCTGAGCCTCAGGTTGCCTAGGAATCGGTACAGGTGGCTCAGGTTCCATCTCTATGTCTCGTGGTTGCACTTGAACCTCGTCCAAGTCAAACTTCCTCCCACTAACTCCTTTCATGAGAAATTCTTTCTCTAGAAAGACAGCACCCTGAGCAATAAAAACTTTATTCTCAGTGGGAACATAGAAGTAGTAACCCTTAGTTTCCTTAGGGTACCCCACAAACAAACACTTATCAGATCTAGGTTCTAGCTTGCTAGAATCCTGACGTTTGACATAAGCCTCACATCCCCAGATCCTGATAAAGGTGAGATTAGGGAGTCTCCAACTCCATACCTCGTATGGAATCTTTGAGACACTCTTAGATGGAACGTTATTCAGTATCAGAGAAGCTATTTCTAGTGCATGTCCCTAGAATGAGGGAGGTAGAGTTGCATGACTCATCATACATCGAACCATTTCCAACAAAGTTCGATTTCTCCTTTCAGACACACCATTCCATTGGGTTGTTCCAGGAGGAGTGAGTTGGGATAAAATCCCACACTCTCTCAGATAGCCAAGAAACTCACCACTCAGGTACTCTCCACCACGATCTAATCGAAGAGCATTAATGGATCTACCAAGCTGGTTTTCTACTTCATTCTTGAACTCCTTGAATTTCTCAAAGGATTCAGATTTATGTCTCATTAAGTAGACATAACCATGTCTACTAAAATCATCAGTAAAGGTAATGAAGTAGTTGTGCCCTCCTTTGGCTTGTTTATTGAATGGCCCACACACATCACTATGTATGAGATCCAACAAACCTCCTGCCCTCTCACCAATTTTGGTGAAGGGTGCCTTTGTCATTTTCGCTAATAAACAAGGCTCACATGTATCAAATTCCTACAAGGAACTTGAATCTAACAACCCATTTGCATGGAGTTGTTGAATGCGATTCTTGTTTATATGGGCTAATCGACAATGCCATAGGAAAGCACCAACTGAACCACTCAGTTTGGTCCTTTTATTATTTATGTTACAGATAGAGTTATCCATGTCTAACACATATAGACCATTGCACAAAGTACCCTTCCCATAGAACATATTTACAAATGAAAAAGAACAAGAGTTCTTATTTATTTCAAACTTAAATCCCTTCTTTGCCAAGCAAGGAATAAATATAATGTTCTTAGTAAGCGAATGTACATAATAGCAATTATCTAACTCTAATAGAAGTCCAAAAGGCAGGGAGAGAGTCAAAACTCCTACAGCAACAGCAGCAACCAGTGCCCCGTTTCCAACTCGTATGTCAATCTCTCTAGCCCGCATCGTTCTACTTTTCTTGAGCCCCTGCATATTTGTACAAATATGAGCTCCACATGCGGTATCCAGTACCCATGACATAGAAGTAGAAAGATTAACTTCTGTAACATAAATACCTAAGTTTGAAGCTAAGGCCAAGCCTTTCTTCTCCTCATTCTGAAGTTGCTTGCAGTCCCTCCTCCAGTGACCCTACTGGCCACAGTGGAAACACCTCTGGTCCTTTGACTTCTTTGCCTTTTTCTTCAGTGTTTTGGTAGTACCCTTGGCACCGCCCCTGGGTTGTGCCTTTCCCTTTTTCTTCATCTTCTTGGCTGAAGGGACTAAAATAATAGAATTAGGTTTGGTCTTTACCATTATACGCTCGACTGTCTGGAGCATATTCAACAGTTCCTCCCATGTGCACTCAATCCGGTTCATGTTGAAATTTATAATAAATGGACTGAAGCTAGGGGGCAGGGAATGCAGAATAAGATCTACAACCAGCTCGTTATCTATGGCGTGTCCCGGTCTCCTGAGATGATTCACGTTCCCAATTAGCTTGAGAACATGGGGTCTCACTGGTGCACCCTCAGATAACTTACATAGAAAGACTGCTTTGGCAGTGTCAAATCTCTTAGTTCTGGCCTGAGCTTCGAACATCTGTTTCAAACGAGTTATCATTTGAAATGCGTTCTGCTCCTCATATTGCACCTGAAGTTCAGGTGCCATAGTGGCCAGCATGAGACATGCTACCTCCATAGAGTCGTCCTAATGCTTTCTAAAAGCAACCCTGTCTGCCGCTCGGGCATTAGGCACAAGAGCCGCAGGAAAAAGTTGCTCAAGGACATACAACTTCTTTTCGAGCTTAAGGACTATCTTCAAGTTCCGATGCCAGTCCATAAAGTTGGTTCCAACCAACTTATCCTTATCAAGGAGTGATCGCAGTGACAATCCGCTATTGTTTATTGCCATTGTTCTACAACAATCAAGAAACAGCAGATTAGTACTACTTTAAATCATTTAAATTGGACTTGTTTTAAATGATTATGGTTCCCACTATTTTAATCGAATTGACAACCCACAAAGTCAATCGGGAAGTTTAAGACTTCCTAGTGAGATGGGATCCTTATTCCACATGAGGCTTCACGTCCCACGAGGGTGGGATGAGATGCACAAAGTAACTCATGCTTCCTAAGGTGGGCACGCCGGCCGATTGCTCCAAGCAATTCCCCTTATTGAAACAGTCTAGGCATTTCATGTCCGGCGAGGGCTGGATACAGCATGAAACCCTAACCTTTCAACGATGCCTCTAGACTTTCATCATGTGCCCAACACATATGAACTTCTAGTCAAGTCCATTCCTAACCGTTATGCCCAGGGCCAATGAGTTTCCTTGCGAAGGCGCGCCCGATTAAAACGGACTGGGGAAACCATTGCCACCACGCACTTTCTAAAGATAAGTGGGTGTGTCCCACAAGGGTGGGAAACAGTTCACAACACCACTGATCGATAGCTTAGTGAGGGCTATGCATTAGAAGACTACTAGACTTGATATTTATTTATGAGGGTTTTTGAGGTCTCATCAGTTTTATCTTATGTCTAACATTACAGGCATGCAATCCTATAGTGATAACATAACGATAAAACAAGCATGCTTTAGCAGATATGGAAAGCAGTAAATGAATAATGTGATCATAGCCTATTCAAGACATTGAACCAACCCATGCCACAAGGCGGTTCAACTCTTGACCTAGGACTCAAGCCCCGAAGACAAGACCTAACCTAGCCGACCACTAATTTGATCTTCAAGGTTGGCTCCAAGGTCCTTCTTACCATGGTTTAGCTCTCAAACCCTAGAGGTGTCCCTCATGGGTTCGGCCAATGCCATGGGTCTTTCTCCATAGATGATGCGCCACAATGCAAGGAGCCAAGATGGCTAGCTCTCAAACCCTAGGGTTCGGCCATGCCATCTTGCGCCTTTCCTCCATGCGCCATCAAGCATGCATGCGCCAGGGTTCCATGTGATTGCGCCCCTAATCTTCTTCTTCTTATTACAATAATAAAAGAAAAGAAAAGCGGCACACAGGCCTTACAAAGATACATCACAGGCATGCAAAGGGGCTTAACTCATGATAACAACATTATGCACAAGCAAGGTATCTACACATGCAGTTCTACATGCTCATGAAAAATATAAAATTTAAAATTTTACTTTTTCATAAAACTAGTCTCTTTTTCTCATCTTCTTCTCACAAATCTTTTAGTTATTTGCAATCTATTTTTCATGATGATCTCAAAGATCCTCTCGGTTGGTAATTTTGTCAGATCAAGAGACCCAGCCAGTCCGAAGACACAATGCCCGTCCTACTTGACAAAACCATGTGTGCCTTTGATCCTTAAATCATGCAAGAAAAATAACCCAAAAATCCAAAAGAGATTGAAAAGATGATAGAAACAAGAAACCCTAATTTTTCCTACTTAGAAAAATCATTTGCCATGTGATCATGCAATTTGCGAAAATTGAGATATGGCATGTGAGCATGGAAAAGCATGAAAATACATCGTTCGAGTCTCGCAAGTTGCTCTGATACCACTGTTGGAAAACCCCGGGGATATTTTACAAAATTTCAGAGATGCAAGTACATTGCGCAGCGGAAGAATACCCCCGAAACAGGCCAGTCCCAAAAACCTAGTGAAGATCACATGCGAGGGAATCGACACGATGAGATAGAAAATACCTTATGAGCGATGCGAGGCTGATGTCGTAGTCGGCGCCCAAGCGTGCACCCTCTGCAGTCTCACACACACGGATCACCTCGAGTCCTCTTCTTCCACGCCCGGTGCTAGCCTCGGGAAGAAGATCCAAGTCTTAGGTCACCTTCTTCTCAACTTGCGCCACCTCCAAGGTATATGCGCCAAGGTTGAAGAAGGAAGAGGGAGATGCCGCCAAGCACAAGTCACACTTGCACCACCTTCAATAGAGGAAGCGCCAAGGATGAAGAAGAAGAAGTGCTTGCGGCTTGGTTGATGAAGAGATGCGCCAACTCCTCTTGATCCTCTTGCTCTCGCCCCTCCTCTTGTTCTCACGCCTTCAATAATTTTTGTGTCTCATGAGAGGGGGCGGCTAGGGCTCATTATATAGAGCAAGGGGCGGTTAGAGTAGTGGCTAGGAGAAGAAGTAGGAATAGGATTATTTTAATGATTTAATTAAGTCCTAATCGAATTAGGATTCTAATTAATCATTTAAATAATCAAGTCCTAATCCAATTAGGACTCAAATTAATAATTTAAATAATCAGCCATATTAAATAGGACTCCATACAATTATTTAAATTAATTAATTAAATAACCCACAAATAATTAATATCAAATTATATTAACCATATGTGTCGTAGGCGCCAACCCTAGTCTAAGTGGGGTTAACCATGTGCCTACACATCCTTCTCCTTAAGCCCATTAAGCCCAACTTTTCAATGGGCCCAGCCCAATGTCCATTATGCATATTAACCAAGCCATTGGATCCAATCCAATTTAACCCGAGGTCAAACTAGGCTAACCATGGTTAATATGCTGTAAATGGAAGTTGGCTCCAATAAATCTATTCCATCTCATTAGGCTCATTGGCTCCAAAATAGATCCGAGTTATCCAATAACTCGATCATAAGGCTTCTCGATCAATACGAGAACTCGAGTATCAAGGTGTGCGACCCTGTAGGTTCCTCTGACATTGGCAGTGCTGACCTAAGGTCATCACAAGCAGTGAGTGGCACCTAGCAGTGCATCGCTGCTACCCAAGTCATCGGAATGGATATCGACATCGAGATCCCCATTATCGCAAGTAGGTACCGATGCATTATAGTCTCTTTGCCGTACTGATATTCGATTGGACAAGTGTGTCACCACTTGTTTTTCATCCAATCTCATGGCTATGACTAAATCAAGTCTAACCTGGGTATGGCCATACACTTTCAGTCATAGATCCATAGAGGAGCTCCATGGATATCAAGCTTCCCTTAGGAAGGGGCAAATCCTTTGTCTGTCTATTGACCTTCTCATATGGGTCGTGACATGCTCAATGACAACCGTTATTACCCCCCCAACTACGGTGAGGTGTTAGGTTGTATCAAAGCATGTCCCTAACCATATAGAATGGCCAATGACCTCAAGTCAAGGGATCAATGCATCTCCTATCACTTGTGAGGATAACTTGTGACACCAAGTCATTGCCTCACAGCGGGTCGGTCCAGTATATCCACCACTGATATACCTATATGTCTACGTTAGCACCTCGTGCCTAACCAGCCCATATGCCAGTCTCACAAGTACCAGAGTTGTCCCATATCCACTCAGGTACATCGACTAGGGACAATCATTTGAGCACAGATCCAATCTGTCTCTAGGGACATTATCATATAAGTACATGTTCGCAGATGTAAACAAACAATGATAACGACAATGCCAGAATGATATATATATATCAATGTTAAGTAGTACAAATAATGGACCAAACCTAGGTCATAGGGCATATACACCAACAATTAGCTAAACAGTCATCAAAAGAGAAACCATAGACAGAAAAATCATCCATAAAAATATCCATGAAATCTTCAATAAATTCAGAAAAAATTATCATCATACACCTCTGAAAAGTAACAGGTGCATTGCACAAACCAAAGGGCATTCTTCTATAAGCAAAAGTACCATATGGGCATGTAAAGGTGGTCTTATCCTGAACATCAGGATGAATGAGAATATGAAAAAATCCAGAATATCCATCAAGAAAACAAAAGTAAGAGTGTTTAGCAAGTCTCTCAACCATTTGATTAATAAAAGGCAGTGGAAAGTGATCTTTCCTAGTGGCAGTATTTAATTTTCTATAATCAATACACATATGCCAGCTAGGGACTGTTCTTACAGGTATCAACTCATTATCCTTATTTTTCATTACAGTGACACCTCCCTTTTTAGGAACACAATGTACAAGACTTACCCACTTACTATCTGAGATAGGGTAGATAATACCTACATCAAGCAATTTCAGTACTTCCTTCTTCACCACTTCCTTCATAGACGGGTTGAGCCTTCTCTGAAAATCTACATGTGGCTTGTGCTCATCCTCCATGTGAATCCTGTGGATACAAAAAGAAGGATTAATTCTTTTCAAGTCATCAATGGTATACCCAATTACCTTTCTATGAATTCTCAACTCCTTCAAGAGTAGATCAGTTTCCCTAGCATCTAATTGAGCATTCACAATCACAGGGTAAGTAGAGTTAGGGCCAAGAAACTCATATCTAAGGTTATTAGGTAAAACTTTCAATTCAACCTTAGGAATCTTTTCACTTTCATCATCAAAAGTAGCACAATCTAAAATATCATGTTTTTCATCATCAAAATTATTTTCAAAATTTTCCTTAAAATCAGAATTATCAATTTTTTCACAAGAATTTTCCAAGGAATCAGAACAAAAATAAAAAAAAGAAATATCAATAGAAGAGTCATCAAATAAACAACTAACATCATAGACCGTGTCATCAATAGCATGAATGGTGCAACAAGAACTAGCATATGCAGGTTTTTTCAATGAATTATTCAAATCAAACTCAATCTTATCATTGTCAATTCTTAAGGTAAGTTTACCATTCCTTACATCAATAAGGGCTTCAGCAGTGGCTAGGAACGGTCTACCCAGAATGATAGGAATTTTGGCATCCTCTTCCATTTCAAGCACCACAAAATCAGCAGGTATGAAATACTTACCAACTTGGATAGGAACATCCTCTAGAATACCTACTGGATATTTTACTGATCGATCGGCAAGTTGCAAAGAAATTGAAGTTGGCTTGGGAGCTCCCATATCCAATTTCCTTCACACAGATAAAGGCATCAGACTCACACTAGCTCCCAAGTCACATAAGGCTCGGTAGAAAGCAACATTACCAATTGAACAAGGAATAGATAAACTACCTGGATCCTTTAATTTTGGTGGCAACTTGTTTTGAATAAGAGCACTGCATTCTTCAGTTAGTGCCACAGTACCATAGTCCTATATTTTTCTTTTGTTGGATAAAATTTCTTTTAAAAATTTTGCATATGTGGGCATTTGAGACAATGCATCAGTGAAAGGAATATTAATGTATAACTTTTTCAACACTTCCAAAAATTTTCCAAACTGCCTATCTAACTTAGCTTGCACAATCCTCTGGGGAAAAGGAATAGGTGGCCTATATGGTGGTGGTGAACTAGGTCTAGGTACCTCAACTTCACAAGGTAAGTCACCTTTCTATGAGGACTCATTCTCCTTTGAAGGAGAAGAGTTAGGAAGGGGCTGCACTTGTGTGGGTTGTGGTTCCAAAACTGGTTCATCACTAGGTATGACATCAGGCTCAACTTCTTCATCATCTAATGATCCCTTTGGATCTTCCAATTGTTTTCCACTCCTAGTTATGATGGCATTACAATGCTCCCTAGGGTTAGGTTCAGGTTTTGCAGGTAACTTCCCTGGGGGTCTATAAACTGTGCTAGCTTGTTGTGCTATCTGAGTTTCTAGCATCTTATTGTGAGCGACAACACCATCTAATCTAGAGTTAATTTGCTTAAAACTCTCTGTGAACTCCTCATTTTGTTTCATCTAGGCTCCCATGAATTTTTCAAACATATCTTCTAAACTAGATTTTTGGGGTTGGCTCTGATTTGCATGTCTCTGATTATTCCCCCTATTCTCATTTTGTCCACTAACATTGTTACTTCTCCAAGACAGGTTAGGATGGTTTCTCCAACCAGGGTTGTAGGTATTAGAGTATGGGTCATTAGTTCTACCTTAATTGTAACCCCCTACTGCATTAACTTGCTCACTCTCTTGATCAACAACAACCCTATACTCTTCAGCATAGTGCCCTTGGTTCCCACAAACATCACAAGTAACAGAAGAAATAGTAGCAGCTTGCATCTGAAAAGAATCAAAGCGGTTGCATAGAGAATCTACCTTTTCTGCAAGAGAACGCCGACCATCATCATTCTTACCATGAGGAGGGCAATATAGCACTCCTCTCTCTATAGTCCACTGATTGTGATTCAGCGTCATCTCTTCAATCAAAGCATAGGCATCCTCAATGGTCTTCTTCATCAATGCTCCTCCTGCAGCAGCATCAACCGTTAGGCGAGTGTTGTAAAGTAAACCATTATAGAAAGTTTGAATTAAAACCCAATCTTCTAATCCATGGTGAGGGCACTTCCATTGTAACTCATTGAAGTGCTCCCATGCTTCACTCAATGATTCACCATCTCTCTGAGCAAAGCCTGTGATTTGATTCCTCAACTGGATCATCTTACTAGGTGCAAAGTACTTCAGCAAGAAGGCATTTGACAACCTCTCTCAAGTAGTGAATGTCCCAGTTGGATGTGAATGAAGCCAAGGTTTTGCTCTGTCCCTGAGAGAAAAAGGAAACAGTCTTAGTCTAAGATCATCATCAGATACACCATTAATCTTTATGGTGTCACAAAATTCAAGAAAAAGAGATAAGTGTTGGTTTGGATCTTCCAAAGGAGATCCTCCAAACTGATTATGCTGGATCATTGACAAGAATGCTAGTTTAATCTCAAAATTGTTTGCATCTATAGCAGGCCTAGTAATGCTGGAACGAATTCCCTGTGTATTTGGGGCTGCATAATCACGCAATGTCCTTCTTTCAGCCATGATGGATTCTTCTTCTCTACCTTATGCAAACCTCAGTTTCCTGCGCAATCTGAGTGTTTTATTAATTTTAGGATCAAAAGGAACTAATGGTCTTGACCTAAGATTTCTGCGCATAAACAAGCAGATTGTCAGAAAAGTTTAGATTTTTCAGAAAATAAAAGAAACTAGAATCTATCATAGAAAATAGTAAAAAAAAATAAGAACTTAGTCTAGCAATACTAACAATTGTATCGATATCAACAAAACTAAGGTCCCCAGCAATGACACCAAAAACTTGTTGTGTCCGCAAGTGCACGGATACTCGAAGTAATATTTAAGATATCGAACCATATAGACCTCGTTGTTAAGTACCGACGAATTGAGTTTTCGCTAGCTAAATTGATCAAATAATGATGCAAGTAAACTATCGAATGGAGTACGGAAAGAATCAGAGAGAAAATCTTGGGACTGGGGGTTCATCCATCTCGATAATCATGATTAGATATTATTAAATGTTCATCAACCTAATTTTTGCTATGGTAAAGATATGGCTTACTTAATGGGGAAATTAACTCGCTCTCGCGCAGTCAATTTACAAAGAACGACCCTCACTCTTGTGCAAGATACATTCAATGTTAAATATAAGTAAACTTTGATCAAAGAGATTAAGAATCACTCTCGTGCATTCTATCTCAGTGTCAAGATCTCAAGCAAAACTAAGCACTCTCGCACCTTAGTTTCACAGGTTTTACTCAAGGGGTTCTAACAATCCAACACCTATCTCTAGCCTGTTTTTGAGTCTAAAACAGTAATGATTTCTAGGTCATAGACATCAACAAGAGTTAAGCTTCTAGAATCTAAAAGTAAGAACGCAACTAATCTCTTACGATGGGTTCCTATCCTAAATTCTAGGGTTCCAAGTCTTATGGTATCATTTTCTCAGTCCATAACATAAAACCCCTAAACATGTTAATGTATGATACTAGGAACAATTAAAGGCATTCATCACTTGAGTAAAATTACCATATCAAGAACAAGCTGATGAGTAAAAATCATCTAATCATTAAAATATCAAGGGGATTAAACCCCCATATCCCAAAAGAAGGTTTAAGCTATCATGACAAAAGAATCACAGCAAAATATCATTTTAGGATGATTAGAATTCGAAAAGAGGGAGTAAAAATTACAAAACCGGATTGAAACCTAAGCTTCAACCCGAAATATGAACTGGAATCGCGATGAACAGTACGATGACCACAAATTTGATGATTCCTCCCTTGATCGGCTTCTTTTCAATCTGAAACTTCAGTGGCGTGTTCTTCTTCCTCAGGGTGAGTTTCCTTCCAAAAATCAAGGCTGGAGATGATCGGAACAGTGAACGGCGGTGAACCCTAGCGCGACGGTGACCTCCCCAAATTCTCTCTGAGTCCTAGATAAAAATTGGTCCTTTTGCTTCGAAATTACTCGCCTACTTATGCTGAGTCTTCCCCTTTTTTTTGATCTTCTATTGGTGCCCTAAATCTTGAGAAATCGAGTTTTTAAATTTGCGGCGGAAAACTCAAAAATCTGGGTTTATAAATACGGTACCGTATACTGAATATGGTAGTGCCGTATTTTCTTTCTGTGAGTTCTGGGTAGAAAATACGGCACCATGACAATGTCGCCCCATTATACGGTAGTGTCATATTCTTACTAAAATCTTCTAGTCAGAATTGCGACAAAATACGGCACCGTGCAATTTCTTACGGCAGTGCCGTATTCTTGTCAAACTTTTCTAGTTAAAAACGCTGAATAATATGGTACCATGTGATTTCATACGGCAGTGTCATATTCTTGCTGAAACTCTCTGGTTGAAATCACTGGAAAATACGGTGGTGTGTAGTTTCATACGGCAGTGCCGCATTTCACCCAAAACATCCCCTGCGAAATACAGTACCGTGATAGTTTTGCTCCAAAATACGGCAGTGTCGTACTTTTGCTAGAAGATCCCTTTTGAGTTGAAATTTGATAGGTAGACTCCTCTTGATGGTTAGAACTCATTCATGCATTGAGATTGCTCGAAAACCGGTGATAATGATGCCTTTTTACCTGAAATTGATCAAAAACCAAAGACGGTGTAGATTCCGAAGTATATGATAAAAAAGGCATAAAAACAAACCAACAGAGTAAGATCATGGCTTAAAAGACTACTAAATAAGTATGAAAAACACTATGAAATTTAGAGTCATCACATTCCCTCTCGCTATCTCCACTCCATAGGGCTCAATGTTCAGATGGAAGGCTATAGGGGTAATCAGCCCCCCTATTAGAATGGTGCCTCTCTTTGCCCTTGCTACCTTGTCCATATGCTTCATCAGAAAAAATGCAACATCAACTTCAAGGCCATTCAGCATCCCCCACAAAAAACAGAGCTCTGTCTGCCTCACCATCCCGTCACTGTCTCCTATGCCAAATACAGTATGGGCAAGGACTCTATGAATATATTTAATACAAGGATTCATGATCCTTGAGGCTCTAGCAGAAATAGCTGAAAAGTGGGTCTCCTGGGTAATCTACTTCCAAAAGACATTCTCAATAAACCAATTGGTATTTGGGTGTACCCTCCAGAGCCCAAGTGAAAAATGGATCTAATCTCTCTTAAGTTCAATTTTCTCTCCACATTAGCCAACCTGAAAGTCACATCTCCCTCAGTGGGTCCATTAGAATATTCGTGTAAATCCACATTCAGACTATTCAAAAATTCCAAAGTAAGTGGCAGATATGTATATGGTGTCATCTCAAAAAATCTCCTAGCCTTGATTCGCTCAAACATCCAAGATACATCTTCATACAGTCCAAATGCCTCTAAAGTTCTCCTATCAGCATATTTTGTATTGACAACCCTTCTTTCCACCAATTGATTATACCTTGACTCCTGAACTTCATCTCTAAAAACAATGCCATAGGGATTTGGTGGTGTGGAAGAAGTAGCTGGTCCTTTCCCTCTTTTCTTTGAGACTACTTGCTTAAGCTTTGGTGCCATTTGAACTTAGGCTGCAACTTGAATTTCAAGACAATATGGCAAAGTATAGCAAACATTGAACTCAAATAATATTTCCAATCATGAACATGAATACTCATTAAGCATCACAGAAGAAAAAATCAACTGAATCTAAGCCTAAAATCAAGATTTCAGCTGTACATGAAAAGGGGCGAAATGTGAACAGTAAATCTCAGCAAATCCAACTCATTTGAACTCCTCACTCCCAGAAATTGGTTAAAAATGCTAGAAACAAACAAGAACTGGTCGCCTATCATCTAAGAATTAAATAGAAACAAGAATCTCTGAAAACGACCAAGTATGGTAGAGAAACAAACCAAGGGGCGAAAATCGCGTGAAAACTCGCCAAAACAGAGAAATCGAGCGAGCGAGTACCAGATCGGCGATGAAAACCGGAAAGGAAGGGTCGCCGGCATGTTCTGAAGGTCGGAGATGGTCTAGAGACGAAGGTCGGCGCGAGAACGAGTGAGAAAACACCAAAAACACGGCTCAGAAAACCCTAAAAATGGCATAGGAATCGCGTCTAAAAACAGATTTACGGTCGTAGAATTGATTACCGCAGTGCCGTAATATGGCGAAATCGAAAAACACAGGCTGTAAAACTAATACGGTGGTGTCGTAAAAATCAGAAGACTCTCGGGTCTGAAAATGTCTCCAATTACGGTACCGTAAAAATGGCTACGGCACTGCCGTAATTTGCTCGATACTCTCTGCCGAGAAAATGACCAAAATTACGGTGCCATAAAAACTAATACGGTAGTACCATAAAAATTTCAAAATTTTTTTAGGTAAATAAAATAAATCAACTAAAAATACGGCACCGTAAAAGATATTACGATAGTGCCGTAAAAACTAAGAAATTCTTGGGTCGATTTTGGACACAAAATACAGTACTGTGAAAATACTTACGACAGTGCCATAATTTTGTCACAGCCTTCTAGTCAGAATTGTCAGGAATTACGGTACCGTAATATGCATTACGGTAGTGCCGTAATTTGCGCTAAAACTTGTTTTACCTACAAAAATAAAAGAAAATTTACTTTTAAGAACAAAGTAAAAATAAAAAGTAAATAAAAGAAAGTAAACTAAAGTTAGAAAGCCTGGGTTGCCTCCCAAGAAGCGCAAATTTAAAGATCTTTTGCTTGACCTTTTTGCACTCAGTTTTGATTCTGATCTCTTCAATTTCCACTCTGATTTTTCTTTGATTTGAGCATCGTCATGGATCACATAAGGCTGAATCTTGAAATAGTGTCCAAATTTACTCAAAATCTTATTTCCTTTATCAAACAACCTAGAGCCTCTTCTTCTTCTTCTTCTTCTTTTCATCTTCTTCTTTTCAGAATTTTGATGTCCTTTCTCCTGTAATCCTCTCTCAGAAAAATTGTTAGTTTCACTATTAGAGGATTCATCAAATAAATTATGAACATCATAAACAACATCATCAACTATGTCAACACTACAACACGATCCAGAATATGAAAGTTTGTTCAAAGAATCAGTAAGATTAAATTCAATTACTTTTTCACAAATACTCACCTATTTTGATTGGTACATTTTCTAAAATACCAATAGGATACTTTACCGAGGTATCAGCGAGCTGTAAAGATATGGATGCTGGTTTTAGCTCTCCAATATCCAGCTTCCTGCAAATAGATAAAGGCATTAGGCTTACACTGGCACCTAGATCACATAAGGCTCGGTTAAAAGTCATGCTTCCAATAGAACAAGGTATAGAGAAACTACCTAGATCCTTCAGTTTTGGTGGCAATTTATTTTGAATAACAGCACTACAATCTTCAGTTAAAGCCATAGTGCAAGTACCATAGTCCTCTAATTTTCTTTTGTTAGACAAGATCTCTTTCAAGAATTTAGCATATGATGGCATTTGAGATATAGCTTCAGTAAAAGGAATATTAATGTAAAACTTTTTCAACACTTCAAGAAATTTGCCAAATTATTTATCAAGTTTTGCTTGCACTAACCTTTGTGGAAAGGGTATAGGAGGTCTATAAGGTGTAGGTAAATTAGGTTTAGAATCATCTTTCTCACATGGAACATCCCCTTTTGGTTCATCACCCTTTTGAGGTGGCAAACTAGCTTGGGTTTGTTCATGCTCAGAAGATTTTTCTAACTATAATTCTTCATCATGATCATCATTAGGCTCTTTTTCATTGTTCACAACTTTTCCTTTAGGTTCTTCTAATTGTCTCCCACTTCTAGTAATAATAGCATTACAGTGCTCCCTAGGATTCAATTCAGGTTTAGCAGGTAATTTTCCAGGGGGTCTGTAAGAACTACTAGCTTGTTGTGCTATTTGATTTTCTAAGATTTTGTTGTGGGCTGTTAATGATCCTACTTGAGAAGCTAATTGACTAAGCATTACCTTAATATCTTCAATTTCTTTATTTTGATTAGTTATAAACTTTTCTAACATGGACTCAATGTTTGAATTCTGGTTTGAGTTTTGATTTTGAATTGGCTTCTTTTGGTATCCTCTATTTTCAGTTTGCCCCCCTACATTGTTGTTATTTTTCCAAGATAAGTTGGGGTGATTCCTCCATCCAGGGTTATAAGTACTAGAATAGGGATCATTGTTTCTACCTTGATTATAACTCCCTAATGCATTAACATGTTCACTACCCTGATCAGCAATGACTTTACAATCTTCAGATATATGACCATTATTACCACATATATCACAAATAACAGATGAAGAAACAACAGTAGTTTGCATCTTAAAAGAGTCAAATCTATTGGACAAAGAGTCTACCTTCTCTGCCAAGGTGCGCCAACTATCACTCTCATTCTTACCTTAGGAAGGTTTATAAAGCACTCCTCTCTCTGAAGTCCACTGATTATGATTTAGAGCCATCTCTACTAGCAACTTGAAAGCATCATCAATGGTTTTGCTCATAAGAGCTCCTCCTGCAGCAGCATCAACATTTAGTCTAGTATTATAAAGAAAACCATTATAAAAGGTATGAATTAAAACCCAATTCTCTATGCCGCGGTGAGGACACTTCCGTTGTAAATCATTGAATCTCTCCCATGCCTTGCTAAAAGATTCACCATCCCTCTATGCAAAGCTTGAAATCTGATTTCTCATTTGGATGGTCTTGCTCGGTGGAAAATATTTCATCAACAAGGCATTAGGCAGTTGCTCCCATGTGGTGAAGGTACCGGTAGGTTGTGCTTGAAGCCAGGATCGCGCTCGGTCCCTAAGAGAAAAAGGAAATAATCTCAGTTTTAATGCATCGTTAGAAACTCCATTAATCTTAATTGTATCACAAAGCTCAAGAAACAAAGAGAGGTGTTGGTTAGGATCTTCAAGAGGAGATCCTCCAAATTGGTTCTGTTGAATCATGGATAGGAAAGCAAGCTTGATTTCAAAGTTGTTAGCCTCTATGACTGGTATAGCAATGCTAGAATGAATCTCTCGTGGATTAGGGGCTGCATAGTCCGTAAGTGATCTTTGTTCTACCATAGTCACTTCTTCCTCTACTTGTTGTTGACTTTCTTCAAATCTCAACTTCCTGCACAGTCTAAGAGTTTTATTTATCTCAGGATCAAAAGATACAGGAGGTCCTGATCTAAGATTCCTGCGCATGCAAAGTAGATAGATCAAATGATTTCAAGTAAAAAGAATAGAAGAATAGAAAAACAGAAAATAAAACATAGTCTAGCAATACTCTCAATATCTTCAATATTGAAAAAACCAAGGTCCCCGACAACGGCGCCAAAAACATATTGTATTCCGCAAGTGCATGGATACTCGAAGTAATAAAGAAAGATATCAAACCACAGGGACCATGTTGTCAAGTACAGAATAATTGAGTTCTTACTATCTAAGCAATCGAAACTATGCAAGTGAACTAATGAAGGCTAACGAAAATATCAGAGAGAAAATCTGGGACTAGGGTTTCATTCACTTTAATTCCTATGACTAGATATGAAAAGATGTTCGTCAGTCTAATTTCATCATGATAAGAATATAATTTACTTCATAAAAGGATCGTCTCACTCTCGCGCAGACAATCATGCAGGGACCAATCTTCGCTCTCGCGCAAGATCTATCCCAAGCTGAAAATAAGTAAATTATCAGACAAAGAACTCAAGGATCACTTTCATACATCCGAATTCTAAGTTGATTATCTCAAGTGGAATCTTAAGGATCACTTTCATGCATCCGAGTCTCAACATGAGTTCTACTTATGGTCTTCTAATGTTCCGATCCTTGCTTTCACACAAGATCTCCACATTTGACAAATTGACATCAATCCTAGATTCATATTATTATCATGGCAATTATTACTCTAAAAACAAGAATTAAGAACTACCTTAATTTCTTACAGAAAGTTCCTAACATGCAATTCTAGGGTTCCAAGTTCTCAAGCATGAAACTAAGGAGAATCAAAGAGCAATTATCAGACAAGTAGAATTATTATGCTGAAATTATACGTGACGAAGTAATGAAAAAGTTATCTAGTCATTAAGAAATCAAAGGGAATTACTCCCCCCATGTCCCATAAAAGGTTTAAGCTAGCATGGATGAAAGATTACAATATTCCATAGTATCAAAGTGTAAGAAATTAAGAAAGAAGGGGAAGAACAAATAACCACACGTCGGTAATGGAAATTACAGCCATAATTTCCTCGTATAAACAGTGCCAACGGCAAGCTTTTGTTGATTTCTCCTCCGATCGAGATCCTTTCTCTCTAAAACTTCTTGGGTATCGACTCCTCTTCCAAACGAAGCTTCCCCTCAAATTTCATGGCCGGAGATAGCCTGTATGCTTCCTCGTGGTGAAACCTAAGGTGGCGGCGTGAAACTCTATTTCTCCCTCGATAGTGGATGAAAATTAGGGCTTCTGGTGTCCTCTTTGTCTTGTCGAAAGCTTTTTTTCTCCTTCTTACGGCTTCGAATTTAAGGGCCTGGATCGTTCGCAATCGATCGCGCAAAAATCGGACATGAATTTGACCATGGATGTCGTGAGCCAGAAATAGAATTACGGCTGTAAAATCGGTTACGGCAGTGCTGTAATTTCAGTCGAGTTCTCGGTACAGGATTCTTCTCGAAATCTCTCGGGTGAAAAACGGCTTCAAAATACGGCTCGTGAAATGCATTACGGCAGTGCCATAATTTCTGGAAAAAATTTTGTATGAAAATCACCCAAAATATTGCAGGGCACCGAAATTACGGTAGTATCCAAAATTACGGTACCGTAATGTAAATTACGGCCCTGCCGTAATTTGTGTTCTTGCTTCGATTTGCATGAAATTTGTCCAGTAATTTCTTCTTGATCATGGGAATTCTTCCATGTATTTGATTTTACTTGAAAACGCCCTAAAATCGTGCCTTTTGCTTGAAAATCATCAAAAACCAAAATAGAAGTAGATTTTGTAATATTCGATAAAAAGGGCATAAAATTAGGCAAAGGTTCATGAATTTGACACAAAAAGATATATGAAATGGCACAAAATTTACTTTAAGTTTCGGTATCATCATCAACATGGTGAGTAGGAGATGGTACCTTAAAACAGTAAATGGAGAGGTGATGTGAGTGCCCAAGTGTATGCTCTCTGTAGTCTCGCACACAGCCGATGCTTGAGTTCTCTTCTTCCATGCCCGGTGCTAGCTTTGGGAAGAAGATTGTTGTATCCCAACAAGTAGGTAAACAAAAACTTATCTCTGGTGTCGTGGCCAAAACTTGTTGTTTGGCACACGGGGACTTGTCACTCCCCGACATGGCTCCAAAAACTTGTTGTGTCACCAAGCTTATTGTTATTTCTGCAAGTGCACGGATACTCGAAGTAATAAAATAGATATCGAACCCACAGAGACCTTATTGTTAAGTACCAAATAGTTGTATTCTTACTATCTAAGAAATCTATTATGATGCAGAAAATCAACGGAAAGAGTGTAAAGTAGATCAGAGAGAGAATATGGGACTAGGGTTTCATCCGCTTTAATTTCAATGACTAGATATAAATAAAAGGTCGTCAAACTAATTTCATCATGATAAAGACATAATTTACTTATAAAAGGATTATCTCACTTTCATGTAGACAATCATGCAGGGACCAATCCTCGCTTTCATGCAAGATCTATCCCTACGTTGAAGATAAGTAAATCATCAACAAAGAACTCAAAGATCACTTTCGTGCATCCGAATTCTAAGTCGATTATCTCAAGTGGAATCTCAAAGATCACTTTCATGCATCCGAGTCTCAACACAGGTTCTACTATGGTTTTCCAACGTTTCGATCCTCACTTTCATATCAGATCTTCACGTTTGATAAAATAACTCAATCCTAGATTCAATTTATCAAACATGGCAATACAATCACTAAAAATCAGAATTCAAAGAACTAACCTAATTTCTTACGATAAGTTCCAAACTCAATGACTTTTAGGGTTTCGAATTTCACAATCAACCTTTCAGTCTATTTTGCAAAATTCTAAAACATGCATGACAAAAAGAAAACTAAGGAGAATTATAGAGCAATATATGACATAAGTAGAATTATCATAATAAAACTATTCTGACGAGAATAAAAGTTATCTAGTCATAAGAAATCAAAGTGAATTACTCTCCCATGTCCCAAAATAAGATTAAGCTAGCATGGAAGGGAGAATACAATCAACCATAGTATCAAAGTGTCAAAAATCAAAGAAGAAGGAGAAATAACGTTACAACACGGCTGTAATAGAAATTACAGCCGTAATTTTGGTTGAAAACTCGTTGAGAATAGTGCCCATGACCCTTCTTTCGTTGATTCCTCTTCCAATCAAACTCCTTTTTCTCTGAAACACCTGGGGTATCCTCCTCTCCTCCAGGCGAAGCTTCTGTGTAAAGATTATGGCCTGAGATGGCCTCCACGCCTCTCGGCGTGAAGCCAAACCCTTAGTGCCTCTCTGTTGATGACTCTCTGGATTGATCCTAAACATTGTGGCTTTTTATCTTCTCCTCCTTGAGACGAGTCTACAGCATCTTTCGGATCTTGATTTGGATGTCTAGATCTCAAGATATGGTCCGCGCAAGAATTGGGCCCGAAAAACTCCCGTGTCCTGGAAAACATTACGGCCGTGTTTTATTTTATGGCAGTGCCGTATTTTGGTTCTGTGTGTTCTGGGTCAAAATTATGGTCCATGAAATGGCTTACGGCGGTGCCATAATTTTAGTGAATATCTCTGGTTTGAAAGCGGTCCAAAATACGGCACCGTGTAATTGTTTACGGTAGTGCCGTAAATCAGGAAAATTCTCTGGTGAAAAACTCCCCAAATTACGGCAGTGCTCTGATATTACGGTAGCATACGAAAATATAGTACCGTAATATAGATTACGGCCCTGCCGTATTTTGGTTCATGGCTCCATTTTGCTTGAAATTTGTCATGTATCTTCTTCTTGATGATGGGAATTCTTCTATGTGTTTGATTTTGCTCGAAAACGCCTTAAAATCATGCCATTTTACCTAAAAATCATGAAAAACCAAAATAGAAGTAGATTTTGCAATATTTGATAAAAAAGCATAAAAATAAGCAAAGTGGTATGAATTTGACATGAAAAGATATATAAAATGACATGAAATTTACTATAAATTTCGGTGTCATCAAACACATAAGGCTCAAACTTTGCTTGTCCTCAAGCAAAAATAAAAAACTGATCAAGGGATTAACTTTCTCATGCTCGATAAATTTTTAAAATACAATCATCAATGAAAAATTCCATCAATTGTTTCACAAAACTTTAAATAAACATATCATTCTCAAAATTCAATCCTCTAGATCCACAACTCAATCAAATAAAGCTTTGCAACTTGTATAATAAATAGAACTTTCAATCTCAAGACTTCACCCAATTTCAGTTCAAATCTATTATGCTTTTGTTTACAAGAATTAGGTTTCTAAGATCTTTTTCCACATATATTTTTTTTATTCATTTTTTTTTCGTGTATTTTGTTGTTTTTGCATAGATGGCATGTACCCACTTAGATACACACTTTTTATTTTAACTTCAATTCTTATCTTCGGTACCACTATCAATTTTGCATAGTGCCAAGTAGAGGAGTCTTATTCTTTCTCTCTCTCATTATCTTTTAGACATAGACTTCAACCCATGTCTTAGGTACCACTATCAATTTTACATAGTGTCAAGTAGGGGAGTATCTCGCTATTTTTATGGATCTTGGATTCTTCTTTCCCAACAAATAGCAAAATGGACTAAACATCTACTAGGTTGATCAATTGATATCAATTCAGTAATCATACTTATATGCTTATTTTATTTAAAGGAGTAGTTTCACCTTTAGATCTTATTCCTCAAATAACACATCTACCCAAAATTTCATGCATCAACCAATGTCAAATTTCAAAAGATAGATATGCATTGAAGAAATAAATCTAACATGATAGGTTTCTTTCCAATCATGAATACAGGTTTATTCATCATCAAGGAAGATATTTATCAATGAAAAGTTTTTAAAAAAAGAATCATACCACAAGATAGTAGAAAGTGGACTATGAACAATCATATCATCATACAACCATATCGAAGAAATAGTAGTGAGTGATACATATAAAGCAAATCAAAGATGTAACCATATGAAATAATCATGAATACAAGAGAGTGCAAACGATACTCACAAAACTATATAACAAGCTCTGACCAAAAATACATAAGGCTCAGACCAAAAATAATGTCGGGGCAGATGCTGCTAGGTCCATAGATGTGCCTTTTGAAAATTTTTCTTACACAATTTAAGATACATAAGGCTCAATCTAAAAATAGTCTCTAAAAATAATAATGATAAAAATAATTTTCTCCAAGGAGAATCAAAGATATCATCAATGGTCTAGAGGAGTCCTGGTGGAAAGAGCTGATGCAGGCGAGTAGCAGAGGTGGAACAGATGCTAGCTGAAAAGCTCCTAGCAGCGATGGTGATGGTGCCGACAGTAGAGTGAGTAATCTCTAGTGGCCTGCTAGAGATCATAGTCCTGGAGGTGAGATCGTCGGCCGGTGGGTGCCAGAAATAATGCTGCATAGATTAAAAAATCAGTCACTAATGAAGAGTCTGCTGTATAAATAAATCAAATCAATGTAAATAGAGGCAGTAGAAGAAGTAAGAGTCTGCTGATGGTATAATCCAGTGTCGACGGCTGGAAATAGTGATGTCAGAGGCAAATGCAGTGGTGGCTAGAGGTGGAAGACAATTGCTGTTGAAGATTTCTAGATCTAGAGGCAAAAGAAGCTATAACAGGTAGAAATCAAATAGAGTAGCCACTTAATTTTTTTATGAAAAGTAGCCGTACCCATAAATAAGATTTAATGATCAAAAAGAAAATGGATAGAACCATGTAATAGAATGAAACTTGTTATTTCCAGACGTATAAAAATTAAAGGATCAAAATCTGTCAGGAATTTAGGGCATCAGTAGAAAGAAGGCTAATCAGATTACAAAACTGCAAAAACTGCACAAAAGTTAATCAGATTCGAAAAGTTGTCATGCTTCTTGGAATTGTCAGAAAATATTTTTATGAAAATAACTAATCCACGAGATAGAATGACACATGTTCTTCATATTCCATGCGAAAAATCAGGGTTACAACTCATTAAAGCATCTCAAATACTTGCAACAAAATCGCTAATCAGAATAGTCAAAAGAAAATTGCTGCAGAAATTAATCAGAATCGAAAAAATGCTATGTGTTTAAGAATGATCCATGGACTTTAAAATTCAGAAAAAATATCCAGATGATAGACAAAGATGAGTACTTCGTGATGGTGCTAAAGATCAAAAATTTTTCCAACCCAGTTTCTTAAAATCGTAGCGAGAAGACACCTAGTCAGATAAGCAAAATGCAGCTTTAAAATTACAGGCGTAAAATTTCTCACGGCAGTGCCGTATTTTTCAAAGAACTCTCGGGTCAAAAATTGCATGAAATTATGGCCCGTAAAAAATTGTTACGGCAGTGCCGTAAAAGACACAAAATTTTCTGTTCAAAAACGGATCGAAAATACGGTACCGTAAAGTTCATTACGGTAGTACCGTAAAAGAAGCAAAACTCTCGGGTAAGAAATCGCCAAAATTACGGCCCATGTAAAATATTATGCCAGTGCCATATTTTTCACAAATTTTGATTTTCCCTGCAAAAAGAAAAGAAAAATTAATTCTAAAAATAAATTAAAAATAAAAGAAGCTAAGCTAAGTAAGAGTGCTTGGGTTGCCTCCCAAGAAGCGCTAAGTTTTAGGTCCATAGCTTGACCAAGAATCAAACATCATGGTGAAGCAGGTGAATCAGTACCAAAGTAAATAGCATGCAATTTTTTCCTTTTCCGCTGTCTAAAAAGTTTAAACACTAATCCAAATATCCAGAACTTTAAATAAATCACAATTGATGTGGCTTTCTTAAATATGCAGGAATTACAATCAAAATTTTCAACTTCACCTAAAGGATATTCAATGATCTTCCTAAATTTAGCAGAGAGTAAAATCATTAGTCCTTTCTTCATATTTTTATCTTTAATTGCCATAGGACTTTGATCAAAAGATATGAGTATTGGATCATCAAAATAACTTTTCTGTCTCAATTTAGATTCTTCAATAAAAGACAATTTTTCAATGAAATCAGAAGATTCAACAGTAGATATGGGCAAAATATCAGGGTGAGATTCATCAATGTTTGTAATATTCAAATCCTTATCAATTTCCTCATGTTCATCATCATCATACAATTTATCAATATCAAAATTACAATCAAATTCAGAGTGAGATTTTTCTAAATCAATTTCCTCATGCTTTCCATAAATATTTCATCATCAGAAGAATCAAAAGAATTAATCTCAGAATTACAAGAATCAGATTTAACCATAAACAATACATTATCAAAAGAATCAATTTCATCAAAAGGGGTTTTTTCAATTTGAATTTCCTCAACCTTTTCCAACAATAAATTATCAAAGGAATCAATTTCAGAATTATCAAAATCAGAGTGAGATTCATCAATGTTTACATAAGGCTCAATCTCAAAACAATCATAATCAGAGGGGGATTTTTCTAAATCAAGTTCTTCAGTTTCAAACTCAAATAAACAAACTTGTTCTGCTAACTGGGTTTCTAAGAATTCAGAATTAGCAGTTAAAGATTCTACTTGAGAAGCAAGCTGACTAACTATCCCTTTAAGATCTTCAATTTCCTTACTTTCATTAATCATGATTTGGTTTTGATTTGACATGAATTTTTCAAGCATGGATTCTAACCTAGATTCTTCAGTATCCTCAAAGTATGGTTCAGAAATATGATTAGAGCAATCATCATAAAAAGAAGTTTGATTTTTCCATCTAGAATAACATTGATCATCTTGGTAACATGATGAATTAGAATTTGGAGAATTCCAAATTTGGCAATCAGAAGTATAATGATCAAAACATCCACAAATATCACATCTAACAGAAGAATAAGATGTCATAGCAGGGTGCATATAAGAATGAAATTTCAATTTATCAGCAAGAGTGCACAATGAATCATCTTCAAATCTTTCTTGTGGCATGTATACCTCACCTCTTTCAGTTGCCCAGGAGTTGTAATTGAAAGACATCTTCAAATCTATTAAGAACGGAAAGATTATCCAATACTAATCAATCAAAAAGATTTTTTTTTTTCAGAATATAAAAAATAAAGAATATAAAACACAAGCAAATTCAAAAATTTCAGAAATCATAGTTCTGTCACAACTGTGAAAATCCAAAACCTGCAAAAAATAAAAAACAAAGTTAAATCTAAAACAAATAAAACTTAGTCTAGTAATACTAACAACTATTTTGATATTAACAAAACTAAGATCCCCGGCAACGGCGCCAAAAACTTGTTGTATCCCAACAAGTAGGTTGACAAAAACTTATCTTTGGTGTCGGGGCCAAAACTTATTGTTTGGCACACGGGGATTTGTCACTCCTCAACACGGCTCCAAAAACTTGTTGTGTCACCAAGCTTGTTGTTATTTTCACAAGTGCATGGATACTCGAAGTAATAAAATAGATATCGAACCCACAGAGACCTTATTTTTAAGTACCAAATAGTTGTATTCTTACTATCTAAGCAATCGATTATGATGTAGAAAATCAACAGAAAGAGTGTAAAGTAAATCAGAGAGAGAATCTGGGACTAGGGTTTCATCCGCTTTAATTTCAATGACTAGATATAAATAAAAGGTCGTCAAACTAATTTCATTATGACAAAGATATAATTTACTTCATAAAAAGATTATCTCACTTTCGTGCAGACAATCATGCAGGGACCAATCCTCGTTTTCACGCAAGATCTATCCCAACGCTGAAGATAAGTAAATGATCAACAAAGAACACAAAGATCACTTTCGTGCATCCGAATTCTAAGTCAATTATCTCAAGTGGAATCTCAAGGATCACATTTGTGCATCCGAGTATCAACACAGGTTCTACTATGGTTTTCCAACGTTTCAATCCTCACTTTCATGCAAGATCTTCACGTTTGATAAAATAACTCAATCGTAGATTCAATTTATCAAACATGGCAATGAAATCACTAAAAATCAGAATTTAAAGAACTAACCTAATTTCTTATGATAAGTTCCAAACTCAATGACTTCTAGGGTTCCGAATTTCACAATCAACCTTTCAGTCTATTTTGCAAAATTCTAAAACATGCATGACAAAAAGAAAACTAAAGAGAATTATAGAGCAATCTATCACATAAGTAGAATTATCATAATAAAATTATTCTGACGAGAATAAAAGTTATCTAGTTATAAGAAATCAAAGTGAATTACTCTCTCATGTCCCAAAATAAGATTAAGCTAGCATGGAAGAGAGAATACAATCAACCATAGAATCAAAGTGTCAGAAATCAAAGAAGAAGGAGAAATAACGTTACAACACGGCTGTATTAGAAATTACAGCCGTAATTTTGGTTGAAAACTCGCTGTGAACAGTGCCCGCGACCCTTTTTCATTGATTCCTCTCCAATCGAACTAATTTTGTTCTGAAACTTCTGGGGTATCCTCCTCTCCTCCAGGCGAAGCTTTTGTGTAAAAATCATTGCCTGAGCTGGCCTCCATGCCTCTTGGCGTGAAGCCAAACACTAAGAAGCTCTCTATTGATTTCTCTCTGGATTGATCCTAAACATTGGGGCTTTCAGCCTATTTATGTTCTCCTCCTTGAGACGAGTCCGTAGCATCTTTCGGATCTTTATTTGTATGTCTGGATCTCAAGATATGGTCCGCGCAAGAATTGGGCCCGAAAAACTCGCGTGTCCAGGAAAACATTACGGCCGTGTTTTATTTTACGGGAGTGCCGTATTTTGGTTCTGTGTGTTCTAGGTCAAAATTACGGCCCATAAAATGGCTTACGGTAGTGCCGTAATTTGAGTGAATATCTCTAGTTTGAAAGTGCTCCAAAATACGGCACCGTGTAATTGTTTACGGTAGTGCCATAAAATCAGGAAAATTCTCTAGTGAAAAACTCCCTAAATTACGGCGGTGCTCTAATATTACAGTAGCGTATGAAAATACGGTACCGTAATATAGATTACGGCCCTGCCATATTTTGGTTCATGGCTCCATTTTGCTTGAAATTTGTCATGTATCTTCTTCTTGATGATGAGAATTTTTCTATGTGTTTGATTTTGCTTGAAAACGCCTTAAAATCGTGCTTTTTTATCTGAAAATCCTGAAAAACCAAAATAGAAGTAGATTTTACAATATTTGATAAAAAAAAGCATAAAAATAAGCAAAGTGGTATGAATTTGACACAAAAAGATATATAAAATGACATGAAATTTACTATAAATTTCGGTGTCATTAAAGATCCATGCCTTCGGAAGAGTCTTCCTATATCACTTCCGCCACCACCAAGAAGGGATGCGCCAAGAAGGAAGAAGGAAGAGGGAAAAAGTATCTTGATTAAATCTTCAATTCCATATGTGCCTAAGCCTTGCCTAATGAGGCATGGGCGAAACTCCAAATCCAATTAGGAGTCTAATTATGTTAATCATCACTCCCATGTGTGCCTAAGACTTTCCAAGAGAGGCCTCATGTGATTAAATCAAATCAAAGTTGATTTGATTGATTTCAATCATAATGGGATTGCCAAATCATACCATAGGCACCACTCCTAATCCAATTAGGAGTCCATGCACCTATGCATTAATTTTGGCCCCATTATACCCTTAAGCCCACATATCTCTTCATTACAACTTATTAGCAAGCCCCATTAAGTAATGGGCCTAGCCCAAACTTCATTATACATGTTACCCAAGTCATTATATCCAATCTAATGTAACCCGAGGACAAATGAGGTTAACCATGGTTAATTTCAATATGCCAAAAATAAAGTTTGGCTCTAATAAGCTTCTTCCATCTCATCAGGCCCATTGGCGCTGATGAAATTTCCCAAATAGATTCGAGTTATGAAATAACTCAATCCAAAGGCTACCCGATGAATATGAAAACTTGAGCATCAAGGTGTGTGACTTTGTAGGTTCCTCTGACATTGACAATGATGAACTTAGATCATCACAAGTAGTGAGTGACACCTAGTAGTGCATCGCTGCTACCCAAGTCTTTCGAATGGATATCAACATCGACATCCCCATCATTGCAACAAGGTACCAATGCATTATAGTCCCTTTGCCAAACTGATATCTGATTGGACAAGTGTGTCATCACTTGTTTTCACCCAATCTCATGGTCATGATAGGTTCTCACCTGGGTATGGCCATACACTTTCAGTCATAGAACCATATGGGGGCCTTATGGATATCAAGCTTCCCTTAGGAAGGGGCAAATCCTATATCTGTCAATTGATCTTCTCATATGGGTTGTGACATACTCAATAACAACCGTTATGATCTCACAACTATGGTGAGGTGTTAGTTTTTATCAAAGTATGTCCCTAACCATATAGAAGGGTCAATGACCTTAAGTCAAAGGATCAATGCATCTCTTGTCACTTGTGAGGTTAACTCATAACACCAAGTTAGAGCCTCACAGCAGGTCGATCCAGTATATCTACCACTAATATACTCATATGTTTGCGTTAGCAGCTTGTGCCTAACCAGCCCATATACTAGTCTCACATGTACCAAAGCTATCTCATATCCAATCAGGTACTTGACTAGGGACAAAGTTTGAGCACAGACACAATCTGTCTCCAGGGATATTATTATGTAAGTACATATTCGCAGATGTAAACATGGAATAATAATGACAATGCCAGAATGATATATATAAAATATCATTGTCAAATAGTACATAAGATAGACCAACATCTGGTCCTAAGAGTGTATACACCAACAATATAACATTCCTCCCACCTTGAAAGAATTTAGTCCCCAAATTCAACACAAAAGTTTAACATTAAACGGATATAACACTTACAATAGTACAATCACTCATACTTTTCTCTCACAGGGAATAAATGAGGACATCTATAAGCAACTCGTCTTTAGGCTTCCATGTAGCCACGCTTTCGGAATGGTTCCGCCACCGAACCTTGACTAGTCAAATTACCTTATTCCGGAGCTGATGCTCTTTTTGGTCTAAAACTTCTACATGCATCTCTTGATAAGTGGCATCGTGTCTAATCCCTAGATATGGATCATGTAGAACGTGAGAAGGGTCACACATGAATTTTCATAGCATCGATATATGGAATACATTGTGCATGCTAGAATACATCAGAGGTAATGCAATTCGATACACCACGGGTCCAATGCGCTCAAATATTTCAAATAGACTTCTATAGCGAGGAGCCAATTTACCTTTGCATCCAAAACATACGGTGCCTTTCACCAGCGTGACTTTAAGGAATATGTGATCACAAACTTCAAATTCAAGGTCACATCTCCTTCTAACAGTGTAGCTTTTCTATCGACTCTGTGTAGTCAATAATCTTTTCTAAATTAGCTGCACTCGTTCAGTGTCATATTTTATATTTCCACACCAAGCACTTGACTTTCACTAGCTTCGACCCACAATACTGGTGATCTACACTGCATACCGTATAGTGCCTCGAACGGCACCATCTGAATGGACGAGTGATAGCTATTATTATAAACAAATTCCACCAAATATAAATGAACTTCCTAGTTCTTATAAAAATCTAGAGCGTATGCTTGGAGCATATCTTCTAATGTCTGGATAGTCCTTTCACACTAACCATCTGTCTAGGGATGTGATAGCGTGACCGCAAGTGCATAGTTTCTATTGAAGTAGTAAAGTTATCAAACCACTGAGACTGAGTGTCAAGCACTGACTTATCGTTGTAATTGTTAGCTAGAAAGCTCAAAATGGATTCTAAAATTTAAACTAAATTAATAAAATCAATTCGAAAACTAAGTGACTAATATAAGAAAATGCAATTCAAGAAAGAATGGGACATCGGGTTTCACCACGATGAAAGGCTAAAGATAAAACATTAAATAATCCAAATTCGAAAACCTAAGCTACTCAAGGTGATTTAACCACTTGTACAGATTGCCCCTTCTCAGCAGCACAATCTGGTATCTACCTAAGTCAATATCCTAATCTCGTGGCTTATTGACATAGGGTAGACCTCATGAGCTCTATGAAAGATAACTAACCCTTGAATGACTTCAACCTGCTTTCGTGGTTAAAGTCACAAGTTTAAACTAAGTAGGTCTAGCAGTACGATTTACATCTCAAATCTTCTCGTAACACCTAACACGCATAGAATGCTCGGCCGAAGCAATCACATGGAATAAGCACAACAAAGATCGAATAAGCAAGCTTAAGTAAATGTCTCAAAGATTTATAAAAATATTTTATAATAAAAATTTGTTAAATGGGCTACGCCCGAGTCCCGGCAGAAAGTTTACACTGGAGAACACATCGTATAATAGATTAAAACACTAAGCAAATACAATCAAAAGATGGGAAATTACAAATCTTCGATGGGAGAAGACAAATCTTTGATCTTCTCTCGAAATCCCCAAACAAATCTATCCAAACAAGCCCAAGAACGCTGTTTTCTCCCAACTTTCTCCTTAGAAGTTGCCTATCAAAAATTTGAACCCGATAACTGCCCAAAAATCTTCCATTTATACCTCAATCGACTCCTCAAGCAATTAGGAAGGTCTCCAAGAGGTTTCCCCAACGTTCCACTTCAAAATCGATCAGATTTGGTGAGAAACCACTAGATGCTTGGGATCGGTGGACATTTGCACGGGCGTGATGAGGAACACGGCCCAGCCGTGTTCTTGTCATCGTACTCTAGAAGTCATTTCACAGCCATGAACATAAACACACTCTGGCCATGATTGTCTCGACATGGATTTGGTGAAGATGCATTCCGAGAAGACCGCGGCCATGCTTGTAAACTCAGCCCGAGCGTGATGCGCTCGGCAACAAACTGATAAAGGATAGTAATGACCGTGCATGTAGACATTGGTAAGCCGTGTTTGTCTCGACAATTGTTGATGGAAAATGATCACGGCTGTGTGTCAAACACGGCTTGGCTGTGTTACCTTCGGTAATGCTACAGTGTTCTACCAAGAAGAACATGGCTGTGATGATGAACATGGCTTGGCCATCTTCTCTGCAAAAAAACTCCAATTCGCCTCAAATTTGATTTGTGACCTTCTTGCATTATAAGAAATCTTTTCATGATCTCAAATCCCCAAAATCTTCATGAAAAAAATGAGAAAATAACCTACAGTTCACCAACAATTGAGAATAGTGAAGATTCTGTACTATAAAAGAGAAAATTCCTAAAATAAGGAATAAAACAAGATTTTAGCCTACAAAACATGTAAGAATAAGGCATTGAAATCCAATAAAAGTGAGTGACATCAAAATATCATAGACTTAAAATCTCGTTTATCCTCAAACAATTAAACTATCTAGAAAACCAGTGATAATGAAAGAAGATTGTTCTGAGGCCAAAGTATGCCTAATATGAAAACTATTATACTCAGTCCTCTATTTAAGAATAAAATTGAGATATAATTAGAAATAACAGCAAAAATTATTTCTCAAAGTTAAACCTCAAATTTGAAAAAGGAGTAATACTAGCACTATGTGGAGACTATGCGTAATCATCAATTCCCTTTGTAGATAGCCAATCTAACCAGGTTACACTAAAAGAGCTCTTCAAAATTGCAATAATGGAATCATAAATTTATTATTAGTAGGCTCAAGCTACTTCCTTGAAATTGATTTTAACCTTGTTACATGAAGGACAAACATTTGAAATGAATGCACCCTCGGTACCTGATTATAAAACAAATTCAGAGTGTGTACACCACATAATGCCCAAAATCTCATTTCTTCATACTAAGTAAAATTGCAAAAGTTAGAAGAAAGCGGAGTTGTTCACTTTTACCCAACCCCTTCTTGTCTCATAAGTACAAAACATTATGAAATAAAGAACGGAATAGATACACCTGAGTCCCGACAGAGAGTTTATGCTACAAAAATCATCGTATACCATACGAAAACTCTAAGAAAATATAACCAAAAGATGGGAAGTTACAATAACTCGTCGTATACCGCTTCTAATAACTCATCGAGTCATTTTCAGAGTTCTGCTAACTCCACCGTAGGCATACTATAAGGAGCCTTGGATGGGGGAGGGGATCCTACCACAAGGTCAATCCTGTGGTCAATTCCTCTCTTAGGCGGAAGGTGCTTCGGTAACTCCAAAGGCATTACATTTGCGTAATCCTCCAACACTCTCCGAACAAGTAGGGGAGTCTCCCTCCTCTCCAAGGGGCCCTCTACCCAGACGGTCATAAGCATTAGATTGCCTTGGCACAGACCTGCGGCCAAGGTGTTTGCTGACAAGGGTACTCCTCGGGAGTCCCTCTTCTTTCCCTTCTTCATCCCCATGCTACTAATGCAAGGGATAAAACAAAGAGACTTCTCGTCATGTATCAGTATCCCATATAAATACTGTTGGTGTATATGCCCTGAAGACCAATGTATGGACATGGTCAGGGATTGTTTGAATGTACTTTGATAGAACTATTACTCTTTATATAGGCATGGTCGTTATTATGCAGACTTCTCTACCTGCGTTGATGTATTGAGTTGCATAAATAATGTCCCAGGAGTTTTGGATTGGATCCATTCTCATAAGCTATCCCCAGACAAGGTACCTTAGCAGATATGGGACAGCTTTGGTACATGTGAGACTGGTGTATGGGCTGGTTAAGTGCGGGGCACAGTAACGCAGACATACAGGTGCATTGGATGCATTTGAGTGATCCACCGTGAGGATTGACTTGTCCAGTCAACAAGTCAATCTCACATGCAAGAGGTTTGCATTGATCCTTAGACTTGAGGTATTCATGTCTAGATTTGATGATGGGTATGCTTTGATACAGTCTTACGTCTCTCCGTAATTGGGAGACCAAAACGACTGACATTGGGCATGTCATAAGTCATGTAGAGACATGGATGACCAATAGTAGGATTTGCCCCTTCCTTATTGGAAGCATGATATCCACTCTGGGGCGCCCCACCTTATTGGTGCATGACAGGAATGTGTGGCCACACTTGTTAAGTCATGACCAATGCATTGGATTGATAAACTTGAGACTAATCCAATGGCAGGATATCAGTTTAGGCAAAGGGATATATAATGCAATAGAAATCCTCGTTGCTTGTTAGGAGTTGTTGCCATAATGACTTAAGTCCTATGACATGGGTAGTAGTGATGTGTTGCTAGATACCCCTCACTACTTATGATGTTTACATCATTGCCATCGTCATATGGATCCTACGGGGTCACACGCAATAGACTCTTGACGTTGCTTTAATCAGAAGCCTTATGATCAAGTTATTGGATAACTTGGATCAATTTGGAAGATTTCATCAGCGCCAATGGGCCTGATGAGTTGGAAGAAAGTTATTGGAGCTAAACTTCAATTTTGGCAGGTTGACCCGAAATTGACCTAGATTGGTCACATTTGGATTAGGGTTGCATTGGATTAGATCCAATGGCTTAATTAACCCATGCCATGAAGTTTGGGCTAGCTCATTATCCAATGAGGCCCAATAATTGGTTGTCATGAAGAGGAATTGGCTTAAAAGGGTATAATGGGGAGAAATCTCACCCCATTGGCGCCTAGGGGCATAATGGGGTGAGGGAGGCGCCTTTGCTTCATTATGGAAGTAATTGGCGCCTAGCCTCTCTTCCTTGGATGGAATACTTCCCTCTAAGGCAAGTCTTGGGGATAATATGGCTTGAGAACTTTTATGGGAAGTTCTTAGGCGCATAAGGATATAGGGAAGAGGTATATGGTAATGTCTTGGAGACTTACCTTACCTCAAACCCTAGTTTCTCCCAAGACACCACCCTAGCCGAATTCCTCATGCATGTTGCGCCTAGCCCTTCTCCTTGGATGGAATGCATGCCTCTAAGGCATGTCTTGGGCTAATATGGCCATTGGGCAAATTAGGATAGGTTGAATGAGGTTTATGGTAAAGTCTTGGAGACTTTCCTTACCTCAAGACTCATTTATCCTAGCCGCCCACTTGGCATGATCCTAGCCATTGCCCTTGCCGCCCCTTGTCCTATTTATAGGACCCCTTACCGCCCCTTCCAATGTTCGACTTCTTGAAAGTTTGAGGACACATAGAGAGGCGTGAGCTAGGGCAAAAGGTGATAACAAAGGCTTGGCGCATCCTTCTTCCAAGTTGCCGAAAGACCTCATCTCTTCTTCTCCTCTTCTTGGCGCAAAGAGAAATTGGGCTTGGTGGCTTCTCCTTCTATTGCCGCAAGCCCTCTCCCTCTCATTTCCATTGGTGCATCTTGCTTGAAGGTGGCGCAAGCAAAGAAGAAGAGGGCAGTTCTTGGCGGCATCTTCCCTATCCCCTCCTTGGCGCAAGTTCTCTTGAAGGTGGCGCAAGTGAGGTGAAGGCTTGATTCTCTTCCCGAGGCTAGCACCAAGCGTGGAAGGGAGCAATGATCAAGGAGTCGACGCGTGGATACTTGTAGAGGGCGAGCACTTGATCGTCTTCAACATGGCTTCGGCAACCAGACAAGCAAAAGAGGTACATCTCTAACACATCCTTGTGTCTTCTCACTCGCATGGATCCTTGGGACCGGAATATGTTTCGGGTGTAATGATTCTTCCGCTGCATCCTGGGACTGCAAAAAATTTTAAATTACACCCGGTATTCCCTAACAGTGGTATCAGAGGTACTTGCGAGAAACACAAGGTGTACGTTTGCTTGTGTGAAAAATTTTTGGAAAAATTTTTCTTCTATCCATGCGCGTTTCACGTAGAAAGCGTTTTCATCCAAACCTCTCTTCTCATCTTTGTGGCCGAAACTTGGATTTTGTTTATGATTGATTTAAGACCAAAGGCGCACGTGGTCAATCCTGCTACAAGGTCAATCCTGTGGTCAATTCCTCTCTTAGGCGGAAGGTGCTTCGGTAACTCCAAAGGCATTACATTTGCGTAATCCTCCAACACTCTCTGAACAAGTAGGGGAGTCTCCCTCCTCTCCAAGGGGCCCTCTACCCAGACGGTCATAAGCATTAGATTGCCTTAGCACAGACCTGCGGCCAAGGTGTTTGCTGACAAGGGTACTCCTTGGGAGTCCCTCTTCTTTCCCTTCTTCATCCCCATGCTACTAATGCAAGGGATAAAACAAAGAGACTTCTCGTCATGTATCAGTATCCCATATAAATACAGCATCACAGCTATCTTTGCCTTTATCAACAACTCGAGGCCAAAGATAGCCTCATAATCTACAAGGTCAAGGATCTTCGTCTGGCAACGACCGCGCCAGCCACCGATCTCAATATCCACATCGTAGGCTACCCCTAAGACCCGAGGGTCTATCACAATAACCGACCTCACTCGGTCCTGTGCTGGGGATGTCTTTAGTCTAATCCTTTTGGTTGTAGCCTGCCCTATGAAGAGATGCGACGCACCTGTATCAATTATAGCATTCACAGGCAAAGAGTTCACAAAACACTCAATATAGAGCAAAGTAGGCTTATTAGTATACTTAGATAGGGTTAAGGAGCGCCTCCTCATTCTTTACAATGTTCTCATCTGCTGGCACTAGGGCAGCAACTCTCTCTCTCTCTCTCTTGGGGCAATCGCATCATATGGGGTCCCCTATATATGTAACACTCCATAGTGGCACTCATCCTCTTCGGCGCTGGAGTGGGTGGGAGATTCTTGATTGATCTCAATGGCTTCAGTGCAGCAGGCCGGTTCTTCCTGGTGCAGGGTTTCTTGCCCCTAGCGGCGAACGATCCTCTCGCCCGTGAGGTAGAAGCTCGAGCAGTGGCTGTAGCAGCAGCAACAGCAGGGGCTTGTCCCCTAGGATCCCTGCTATCCACCAAGGCATCAGCTACCTACATGTCGGCCTTCAGGGTCTTCACCTCCTGGCGATGCAGCTCCTCATGGGCCCAGCCCTGGAGGTGGTCCATGAAGGTGTAGAGTCGGCCCTCCTCTGACATGTCATCTATCTCTAGCATTAGCTGGGAGAACTGCTGCACATAGTCACGGATGTTCCCAACATGCCGGATCTTCTTGAGGGCATCTCTCGTGTTGGTGTATATGCCCTAGGACCTAGTTTTGGTCCACTTATGTACTACTTGACTTTGATATTTATATCATTCTGGCATTGTCGTTATCTATGTTTGTTTACATCTGCACTTATGTACTAACATGATAATGTCCCTGGAGACAGATTGGATCTGTGCTCGAACTATAGTCCCTAGTCGATGTACCTTAGTGGATATGGGACAGCTATGGTACTTGTGAGACTGGTATGTGGGCTGGTTAGGCACGTGGTGCTAACGCAGACACATGGGTATATCATTGGAGGATATACTGGATAGACCCGCTGTGAGGCTATGACTTGGTGTCATGAGTTATCCTCACAAGTAATAGGAGATGCATTGATCCCTTGACTTGATGTCATTGGCCATTCTATATGGTTAGGGATTTGCTTTGATACAACCTAACACCTCACCGTAGTTGGGAGGTCATAAAAGTTGTCATTGAGCATGTCATGACCTATATGAGAAGGTCAATGGACAGACATAGGATTTGCCCCTTCCTTAGGGAAGTATGATATCCATGGAGCTCCTCTATGGTTCTATGACTGAGAGTGTATGACCATACCCAGGTGAGAACCTGTTTTAGTCATAGCCATGTGATTGGGTGAAAACAAGTGGTGACACACTTGTCCAATCGGATATCAGTTCGGCAAAGAGACTGTAATGCATCTGTACCTAGTTGCGATGATGGGGATGTCGATGTCGATATCCATTCCAATGACCTGGGTAGCAGCGATGCACTACTAGGTGCTACTCACTGCTTGTGGTGACCTTTGGTCAGCACTGCCAGCGTCAGAGGAACCTACAGGGTCGCACACCTTGATACTTGAGTTCTCGTGTTGATCGGGAAGCCTTATGATCGAGTTATTGGATAACTCGGATCTAATTGTGAGATTTCATCAGCGCCAATGGGCCTGATGAGATGGAAGAATGTTATTGGAGCCAAACTTCATTTTTGGCAGGTTGACCCATTTTTGACCATGGTTGGTCATATTTGGATTAGGGTTGCATTGGATTGGATCCAAATGCTTAATCAACGCGTGTGATGAAGTTTAGGCTAGATCATTATCCAATGAGGCCCAATAACAAGTTCTCATGAAGAGATGAGAGGCTAAAAGGGTATAATGGGGAGAAACATGAACCATTAAGCGCCTAGGGGCATAATGGGGTCATGTTGGCGCCTTTGCTTCATTATGGAAGTAAAGGGTGCCTCCGCTCTCTTCCTTGGATGGAATGCATACCTCTATGGCATGTCTTGGGCTGATATGGTGCTTGGGCAATTATGGATAGGTTGAATGAAGTTTATGGTAAAGTCTTGGAGACTTTCCTTGCATCAAACCTCCTCATCCTAGCCCTACACTTGTCATGATCCTAGCCCTTGCCCTAACCGCCTCTTGCCCTATATATGTGACCCTAGCCACCCCCTCTTGCATGTATTCTTCTTTGGAGGCGTGACAACAAGAAGAGGGGCGAGAGCTAGGAGCAAGGGCGCAACTTCTTCTTCCTTCTTCCATAGTCGCAAGCTTCTCCCTCCTTTCCTCTTGGCGCAAGGAGCTTTGGTGCTTGGCGGCTTGGCTTAGTTCCTCTTTCTCTTGGCGCATCCTTTCCTCTTGGTGGCGCAAGTGAAGTGGAGCATCTCCCTAAGGCTTGGATCTTCTTCCCGAGGCTAGCACTGGGCGTGGAAGAAGAGGACTCAAGAGATCCGTGTGTGTGAGACTGCAGAGGGCGTACACTTGGGTGCCTACAACGGCATCACTCCAAACCGCTCTTAAGGTATTTCCTAACTCATCGTGTCGACTCTCTTGCTTGCAATCTTCACTGGGTTTTTGGGACCGGCCTGTTTTAGGGACATTCTTCCGCTGTGCAATGTATGTATGTATGTCTATAACTCTGAAAAATTGTAAAATGTCCCCGGGGTTTCCCAACAGTGGTATCAGAGCGACTTGCAAGACTCGAACGATGTTTTATTCTTTTCTTTCATGCTCACATGCCATATCTCTATTTTCATCAATAGCATGATGCATGGCGAACGATTTTTCTAAGTAGGAAAAATTAGGGTTTCTTGTTTCTATCATCCTCTCAATCTCTTTTGGATTTTTGGACTATTTTTCTTGTTTGATTTAAAGATCAAGGGCACACGTAATTTTGTCAAGTAGGATGGGCATTGTGTCTTCGCACTGGCTGGGTCTCTTGATCTGACAAAATTGCCAGCCGAAAGGATCTCTGAAATCATCATGAAAAATAAATCGCAATTAACCAAAAGATTTGTGAGAAGAAGATGAGGAAAAGAGACTAGTTTTATGAAAAAGTAAAATTTCAGATTTTATGTTTTTCATGAGCATGTAGAATTGCATGAGTAAATACCTTGATTGTGCATAATGTTGTGATCATGAGTCAAGCCCTTTCTGCATGCCTGTGATGTTCTATTGTGCGGCCTGCGTGCCATCTTTTTCTTTATTTTGTAAAATTTCAAGATGAAGATTAAGGGGGGGCGCATCCTTCATGTATCTTGGCGCAAGCATGCTTGGTGACACATCTTGGATGGTGGAGCAACAAGCACTCTTGCTTGGCTTGTTGGAGCATGGGGCGCAAGATGCATTGGCCGAACCTTTGGGTTTGTGAGCTATACATCTTGTGCTTGCATAGTGACACATCTTGCTTAAAGGAGGACCTTGGAGCCAACCTTGAAGTTCAAGATAGAGGTCGGCTAGGCTAGGTCTAATTTTAAGGGGCTTGAGTTCTAGGTCAAGAGTTGAACCTCCTTCATGGCATGGGTTGGTTCAATGTCTTGAATAGAGTATGATCACATCATTCTTTAATGCTTTCATTATCTGCTGAAGCATGCCTGCAATGTTTTATCTTCATGTTGTCACTATAGGATTGCATGCCTGTATTGCTAGACATAAGATAAAATTGATGAGACCTCAAAAACCCTCATAATAAAATATCAAGTCTAGTAGCCTTCTAAAGCGTAGCCCTCACTAAGCTATCGATCAGTGGAGTTGTGAACTGTTTTCCACCCTCGTGGGACACACCCGCTTATCTTTAGAAAGTGTGTGGTGACAATGGTTTCCCCAGTCCAGTTTTAACCTGGGCATCGTTGGCCCTGGGCATAACGGTTAGGAATGGACTTGACTAGAAGTTCACATATGCTGGGCACATGGTGAAAGTCTAGAGGCATCGTTGAGAGGTTAGGATTTCATGTTGTATCCATCCCTCGTTGGACATGAAATGCCCAGACTGTCTCAACAAGGGGAGTTGCTTGGAGCAACCGGCCTGCACGCCCACCTTAGGAAACATGGGTTACTTTGTGCATCTCATCCTACCCTCGTGGGACGCGAAGCCTCATGTGAAATGAAGGATCCCATCTCACTAGGAAGTCTTAAACTTCCCAATTGACTTTGTGGGTTGTCAATTCGAATTTAAAATAGTGGGAGTAGTAATCATTTAAAATAAGTCCAGTTTAAATGATTTGAAGTAGTACTAATCTGTTTTTCTTTGGTGTTGTAGAACAATGGCTACGAACACTGGCAGATTATCACTGCGATCACTCCTTGATAAGAATAAGTTGGTTGGAACCAACTTTATGGACTAGCATCGGAACTTGAGGATAGTCCTCAAGCTCGAGAAGAAGCTGTATGTCCTTGAACAGGCTCTTCCTGCGGCTCCTCCGCTTAATGCCTGAGCGGCAGACAGAGATGCTTATAGAAAGCATCAGGATGACTCTTTGGAGGTTGCATGTCTTATGCTAGCCAGCATGGCACCTGAACTGCAGGTGCAATATGAGGAGCAGAACGCTTTTCAGATGATCACTCATCTGAAACAGATGTTCGAGGCTCAGGCTAGAACTAAGAGATTTGACACTGTCAAAGCAGTCTTTCAGTGTAAGTTGTCTGAGGGTGCACCAGTGAGACCCCATGTTCTCAAACTCATTAGGAATGTGGATCATCTCAGGAGACTGGGACATGCCATAGACAACGAGCTGGTTGTGGATCTTATTCTGCATTCCCTGCCCCCTAACTTCAGTCCGTTTATTATAAATTTCAACATGAACCAGATTGAGTGCACTCGGGAGGAATTGCTGAATATGCTCCAAACAGCCGAGCGTGAGATGGGTAAAACCAAACCCAATTCTGTTCCTTTGGTCCCTGCGACCAAGAAGATAAAGAAGAAGGGTAAGACACGTGCTAAGGGCAGTGCCAGAGGTCCTACCAAGGCACTGAAGAAAAAGGCGAAGAAGTCAAAGGACCAGAGGTGTTTCCACTGTGGCGAGTAGGGTCACTAGAGAAGGGACTACAAGCAGCTTCAGAATGAGGAGAAGAAAGGCTTGGCCTTAACTTCTAGCTTAGGTATTTATGTTACAGAAGTCAATCTTTCTACTTCTATGTCATGGGTATTGGATACCGCATATAGGGCTCATATTTGTACAAATATGCAGGGGCTCAAGAAAAATAGATCGGTGCGACCTAGAGAGATTGACCTACGCGTTGGAAACGGGGCACAGGTTGCTGCTGTTGCTGTAGGCGTTTTGACTCTCTCCCTGCCTTCTGGACTTCAATTAGAACTAGATAATTGCTATCATGTACCTTCACTTACTAAGAACATTGTATCCATTCCTTGCTTAGCAAAGAAGGGATTTAAGTTTGAAATAAATAAGAACTCTTGTTCTTTTTCATTTGCAAATATGTTCTATGGGAAGGGTACTTTGTGCAATGGTCTATATATCTTGGATATGGAAAGTTCTATTTGTAACATAAGTAATAAAAGGACCAAATTGAGTGGTTCAGTTGGTGCTTTCCTATGGCACTGTCGATTAGCCCATATAAACAAGAATCGCATTCAACAACTCCATGTGAATGGGTTGTTAGATTCAACTTCCTTGGAGGAATTTGATACTTGTGAGCCTTGTTTATTAGGGAAAATGATAAAGGCGCCCTTCACCAAGGTTGGTGAGAGGGCAAGAGGTTTATTGGATCTCATACATACTGATGTGTGTGGGCCCTTCAATAAACAAGCCAGAGGAGGGTACAACTACTTCATTACCTTTACTGATGACTTCAGTAGGTATGGTTATGTCTACTTGATAACACATAAATCTGAATCCTTTGAGAAATTCAAGGAGTTCAAGAATGAAGTAGAGAACTAGCTTGAAAGATCCATTAAAGCTCTTCAATCAGATCGAGGTGGAGAGTACCTGAGCAGTGAGTTCTTTGACTATCTGAGAGAGTGTGGGATCATATCCCAACTCACTCCTCCGAGAACACCTCAATGGAATGGTGTGTCTAAAGGGAGAAATCGAACTTTATTGGACATGGTTCGATCTATGATGAGTCATGCAACTCTACCTCCCTCATTCTGGGGGCATGCACTAGAGACAGCTTCTCTAATACTGAATAACGTTCCATCTAAGAGTGTCTCCAAAATACCATACGAAGTGTGGAGTGGGAGATGCCCTAATCTCAGTTTTATCAAGATCTGGGGATGTGAGGCTTATGTCAAATGTCAGGATTCTAGCAAGCTAGAACCTAGATCTGATAAATGCGTGTTTGTGGGGTATCCTAAGGAAACTAAAGGATACTTCTATGTCCCAACCGAGAACAAAGTTTTTGTTGCTCGGGGTGCTGTCTTTCTAGAGAAAGAATTTCTCATGAAAGAAGTTAGTGGGAGGAAGTTTGACTTGGATGAGGTCCAAGTGCAACCGCAAGACAAAGAGATGGAATCTGAGCCACCTGCACCGGTTGCTAGCCATGGAGAAACACTGGGTCGAATATACCCCTTCTCTAATAGTTCTTCCAGTTGCTTTTTCAGCTCTGTCAGCTCTGAAGTTGCCATCCTGTAAGGAGCTTTAGATATCGGTGCCGTGCCTGGCAACAACTCGATACCAAACTCAACTTCTCTGCTGGGTGGTAACCCAGATAAATCATCAGAGAAGACGTCAGTAAACTCTCTTACCACAGGAATTCTAGCCAGATCCAAATCAGGCTCAGTCTGCACCTTGACATGCGCCAGATACCCCTTGCAGCCCTAGGCTAAAAGCTTCCTGGCCTGCAGATGAGATATCACCAAAGGCTCCTGTTCTGAAATCCGGCCTTGAATAACCAGTTGCTGTCCATCACTTAGATGCAGAGTAATTAACTTTTCAAAACAATCTAAAGTAGCATGATAGGCAGACAGCCAATCCATGCCCAGAATGATGTCATAGTCTTTCATAGGAAGACTAATCAAATTAATAGGTAAATCATATCCTTCAACCTTAATCAAACAGTCAGGATATGCTATATCTGTAGATACGGCCTCACCCATAGGTGTATGAACAGAAATACAGAAATCAAGTATCCTAGGCAACACAGGCAGACATAGTGCAAAACATGCAGACACAAAGGATAAATTGGCACCAGGATCAAAAAGAATGCGTGCCAAATAACTAAACACATAAAGTGTACCTTCCACCACGGACTTCGAAGCCGAAGCATCCCTCTCCGCGATGGCATACACGCGAGTCTGCACAGTAGGCTTCTCACCCTGTCCTCTAGCATCCGGCATAGGACAGTCCTTAATCATATGCCCCACCTTACCACATCTGAAGCAAGCGCCAGTCTTCCTGTAGCACTCATTATCCTGATGTTTAGTGCTCCCACAGTGGAGACACTTCTTGCCATTCTGAGAAACTGTGCTGGCTGGCTTCTGATAAGGTTTGTATCTGCCCTTATTGTCTTTCTTCTTATTCTTGAAATTCTTCTTATCCTTACCACCCAGAGTGGGTGCGTAAGTCACAGAAGTAGGGGCGGATGCAGTGACTGAAATAGTATCAACAGCCATCTCAGCAATGCACCTCTCAGCAGTGCGAGCCCTGTCTACCACTTCAGCATAAGACTCCAAGTGTAGCATAGCTACCCTTGTCCTGATGTCTTTCCTCAAACCCCGCTGAAACTTCTTGGCTCTTCTTTCCTCGGTGTTGACTAAGTGAGGAGCATACCCCGACAACCGAGCGAATGTGGCCTCATACTGATCCACCGTCAGGTCGCCCTGCTCAAGATGAATAAACTCCACCTCGCGCTCCTCAGATAAGCTAGAGGGGAAAAACTTGGCATTGAACTTCATCATGAAGTACTGCCAATCAACAACTCTGGATTCAGTTGCCGCCAGTCTGACGACTCCCTTCCACCAGTCTTCGGCATCTCCACGCAACATGAAGACAGACAAACATAGCTTGTCTGCATCATCACAGCGCAAAACCTGGAAAATCTTTTCCAGTGCCAAAAGCCAATCCTCAGCCGCTCTGGGCCCCGGACTACCATAAAATGCAGTCGGGTTCAGGTGCTGAAACTCTCGAACCAACCGAGCATATCGTTGATGTGCGCCATCACCCAGAGGAGAACCAGCGCCACCCACACAGTGTCCAGCCGGTTGTGACTGTGACTGAGGCTGTGTCTGCGAAAGCCGCTGCAATAACTGTTGCTGAACCTCCATGTGCTGCGCCTGCTGCTGCTGCATCATCTGAGTTTGCTGCTGGATGAATGCGTTCTGTTGTTGCATCATAGCAGTCATAGCCTCCATGGCCTGCCTCAGATCAGACTGTTGATCACTGTTGCTACTGCTAGATCTTGGTCGCACCATTTTTTTTTTTTTTACCTGCATCACATAACACGGTAGAATAACAACCAATATTCAATCACGGATCAGATCCCATCTTGGTTTCTAGCAATACACAAACAGAGTTTTCCTTTCCCGGAGTTTCTAATTGCTAGTAATATCGCTCTGATACCATCTGTAACATCCCTCACAATCACACCCCACACGCATACAAGTAAAAATACGGGGTTTTAAAAATTTTTACTCTTCCATTAAAACATAAGAAGAAAGCGGCATCGAAGGACATTACTACGGAACTGAAAACCGCACAGAACTGAGTAAGATCGATTACTAGGAAATAGAAATCCGGCAGCAAGTATACTAAATTACTGCTGCACAGACCCACATATCCTGGAACAAAACAGATGTCCACACTACACATATGTGGAGAACACAAATTTCAGAAATATTGCAGAAACTGATTATTCAGATACCAAATACAACAATAACTCGGTTACACATCTCAAGGTATTTCGAATACAGTAACTCGGTTACACATTTCAGAATAAGAACAATTTCAATTCTCATGACTCGTATCCAACAATAAAACGAGACAACTATAATATAATATCCTGAAAACAGGCATAAGCCCTCAGGAGATAAAACGTGTCATATAAGTAAGTTAGGCACGCAGGCCTGATAGATCTTTAGAAGACAACTCTTAGAAATTATATAAAACATTAGCATCATAACAAATTAAGTAGCTGTAACAATCACTGTCCTGATGTCTCACCTGAAAATATTTAAACAACGGGGGTGAGCTAAAAAGCTCAGTGAGTAAAAGGCACTAAAAGCCATCCATAGTACACATCAAAAAATATCATGCTTGCAGATAAGACACTTAACATGCACACTCATATCAGAAACAAAACATAATCAAATACAGACACTTATAACAATAGGCATCAAGCACGAAGTAGGATATAAGTATACCAACCCATTCCAACTAATCACACCGCCCAACACATCTATACTACAGATCGAAACAGAACTACAGAAATCAGAGCTGACAGACAGAAAGTCAGAATTTTCAGAATCCAAACAGATAGTCTACATCGGAAACAGAAAGGCCACAGAAGGCCTGAAGACCACAGAAGGTCTGACCCCACCTCTGCCGAGGACGAGACATGCATGCATATCAGAAATAGAATGGTAGAGGAGGTATCAGTGGGTGGCCCCCGTCTCGTCAGGACGTGGCACTCTGGCCTCCAATACCCAGAACAGAACAGAAATAGTGGAGGGAGAACGGAAGGTGAGACCAGCTCACATCTACCCTTCACTAGTGTCTCATGGGTCGTAGTAGACTATCAGCACCATTACAGCGCCACAGAAGGAGGGTAAGGACACGGAAGAGTGCTACACTAGGGCATAATTTTTACAGAACAGGTCATGCTGAAACGGAGGAGTAGGACTAACCACTACTCAATTCTCACATCATGCCCAAAGTGTCTCACAAACCAGAAAATGACACACCCCAATATCCAGTCCTTAACAAAATTACAATTTGCAGAAAATCAAAGCTGAACACTCTTCATAATTTTTACCATCAACCAGAAGTAAGATATGAGTGAATTCCTTAGATTTCATACAACTATCCTTAATTCAAGTCAAACCATTCTATGTTCTCACAAGGTTATAACACATTCAAAGTTTCAGAAAATTCACAACATATATACAGAACAGAAATTATTCGCGTAACAAACAATTAAACAAGCCTAAAAATTATAGGGAAATATATATATAGATACTCATTGCACTATTCTTCCCCAAAATTTCAAAAAAACCGTGAGCCATAAAATCACTACAAGGGGCGAAATTTTCAGAATCCTTGCAGAACATACAAATTTCATGAAAATAATTTCAGTCCCCCACTACAGATAATTTTAATTGCACGTTTGTGAAGGAAAATGACAAAAGCCCCAAAATTGGCCCGAACCATGATTTTCGAAAATCCCTAAGTTCTTAGTTAAATCCTCAAATTTTGTTTTCTCTAAAATTTCTCATCAAGCAAATAAATTTTAGAAGAACTACAGACCACAATTTAAGAGATTAAACCATACAGGATAAATTTTTCTCACAAAGGAATATTCGTCCGGCACAGGTAAATTTCGAATTTCACATATGCACAAATTTACTTGTAGATTTTTGGTTCATACAGATAATCGTTGTAAATAACGAATTTTAATTGACTGATAATCTAAAATTTAGCGGATTAGACTCCTTAGGATCGAATTACTCACAAGAAAAATCGTCCACAGAGAAAAACGCCAAGACGGAGGAGCAAGGATCACCAGGAAATTCGTCCACCACCAGCATCAGGAATTTCAGGAGGCGCCAAGCACAGTGAGGGGCGACAACCAAAGGCGGCTAGGGCAAGAAAACCAACAAAAGTCGTGAGGGAGAGGAGCCCTCACGCAATTCCTCTTTTTCTCCCACCCCAAACGGATCCAAGATCCAATAACCCAGTTAACTTAAGTGGAAAAAAAATTGGTTTTATGGGCTTACCTGGGCTTAACCACCCTGCGCCACTCCAATAACATCAGAAATATGTGCCACCATGGTGGAAGGAATTCCAGGAGCAAAGAATCAAGGTTGAGGGTTCAAATCCCCAACCAAAATAATTATTTTTGCCCTTAAATCATAATTCAGAAAAATCGAGGGCGTTACACTGCAGGCTAAAGAGATCCATTTGTGGATTAAAGCAAGCATCTCAAAGTTGGAATCTTCGATTTGATGAAGCTGTGAGAGATTATGGCTTAATCAAAAGCGAAGATGACACCTGTGTATACAGAAAATTCAGTGGGAGCTTGGTGACTTCGATTCCGTCTACGTGGTCGTAGATAGATTTTCAAAGATGGCCCATTTCATACCCTACTCGCGAACCGCTGATGTCCGTCTCCATGGTCTCCCCCGTACCATTGTGTCCGACCACGACACTCGCTTCGTGAGCCACTTCTGGCGCTCCCTGTGGGCTCTCATGAGCGCCACGCTGAAGTTTTCCACTACCTACCATCCCCAAACTGATGGGCAAATGAGGTTCTTAACCGTAACCTGGGCAATTTGCTCCGGTGTCTTATTGGTGATCACCCGAGGTCTTGGGACATCATTCTCCCCATGGCGGAATTCGCGTACAACAGCGCGGCTAATAGGTCTACGGGTCTTGGTCCCTTCCAGATCGTCACGGGCCGTCAACCCCACAAACCTATTGACCTACATGACCTACCCATGGAGTCCCATTTATCTGAGCATGCATTCTCCTTTGCCCAGCATATAGCTAGTTTGCATGACGAAGTTCGGCATTGTATCTTTTTGGGCAACACTCATAATGCGATGAAGGCCAACGAGCATCGTAGGCCACATCATTTTTCTATTGGTGAGTTGGTGAGGGTGCGCATCCACCCTGAGAGAGTGTCAAACAGGGCTCATTTTAAGCTCCAGCCACGTAACATGGGGCCCTATGTGGTGGTGCGGCGGATCGGCTCCAACGCCTATGTGCTGGACCTACCCAACGACATGGGAACCCACCCCGTTTTCAACGTGGCGGATTTGCTTCCATTCTACGGTCCCTTGGAGGAGCGTTCAAACCGCGACGAACCTCAACCCCCAAGTTCTCCGGAGGAGAACTCCTCAGAGCACGCAGCGGAAGCTGATGCAGGAGCACACAATATGAAAGAAGGGGAAGATCTGGCCCCAATGGTGCCCCAAAAATTTTCCACAGAAAGTTCCTCGGGGCACCCAGCGACGAAAGTCACTCCCCGTGACTTCTGCGGGCGATTCCTCGACAAAATTTCAGAATCGGAAGCGGCACCACATGCACAAGTCGAAAATCCCACAGAATGTTCCTCGGGTCACCCAGCGACGAAAGTCATGCCCCGTGACTCCTGCAGATAGTTTTCCACAGAATGTTCCTCGGGTCACCCAGCGACGAAAGTCACGCCCCGTGACTCCTGCGGATAGTTTTCCATAGAATGTTCCTCGGGTCACCCAGCGACGAAGATCACGCCCCGTGACTCCTGCGGACAGCCACCCGAAGCTGCAGAACTGCCCCAACGACCCCACTTCGACATATACAACCCACCCTACCATGTTGCCCCACCTCATGAAGATCCAAAGGGGTCCAACAAGGTAGAAGTACGACGATCTAAACGCACGTCTCGGCCACCAGACCGCTTCGTAGGAGTTATCAGCCCATTGTCGATCCACACCGAGGCCCTTCCGTCCAAGGGCATGGGCGGATGTCCACCTGAAGGCCCAACACTGGAGGGGCCGCGCAATCATCTTAGCAACACACCCCAAGAGCATGCCACATCTGTCGTAACCCAGCCGACGTCTAAATTCTGCTGCTTTGTCGCGATATGCTCCGAACGCGTCTGACCGCCCAACCGCCTCCGTACGAAGACCAGAATACCATGCGCCAGCTTCATAGAATATTAGGTAGAAGTTTGTTTCGCTTTTGTCCTGTAGTTGCAGCTTGACTACTTTATGGGCTGCAAGAGTAGTTAGTTGTTAAAGTAGTTTGTCTTTTTCTGCTTTGTCTTGTTCCCTCCCCTCTTGTTCTATAAAAGAGGAGGCTGGGGTATTGTGTTCTTTAGTTCTCTTGGTGGTAGAGTACTCCTGGTGAGCTGAGAGCCTCCAGCATTGTAGAAGTCAAAGAGGAGCTTCGCCTTTAGAGTTTTCGGGTTGAGGCCAGTGCCTCGATTCCACGTTGTTCCGTTTCCAGCTTTTTAAAGAAGTAAATCTCATCCTTCGTGGTGGGTCAGGTTCGCCTGTTTCTTCACTTCGTTGTGTTCTTGTATTTCCATTGTGGCTTCTCTTTCTCCACGGGTATCCGTACGCCGGAGACATGGACATTCCGTGTTGTTCTTTGGTGTATTTCAGGCACATAGGCGTGCGAGCTGTGCGCTGCGAATCCGCTGGTTCCCTATTGCGACGTGCTGAGCTTAAAATCTGCTGCGTGAGTGTGAAAATTTGCTACGAGGTTAGTGAGTTACATTCTGTAGTTGAGTACCGTTGTGTTCTTTTCGCATTTGTGTTGCCCCAATCGAAGTCGACACTGATTTCTTCGTGCTTCATCGTGTTTTCCTTGCATTTCCGAAGCGCTTTTCACTTCCCTCGTCTAAACACCCTCTCCCGTTTTCGCGGCATTGTGTAAGCCCATAGAGTACAGCTTTAAGGACCCTCCCACCTACAGTAGCTCCATCAAGCGCACCCCTCAGAAGGGGGCAGGCTCTAGGACACTGATGTATCGTTTTCATATAGTAGTTTTAGTATAATTTTTATACATAATTTCTCCTATTTTTATCATATTTTCACATAATTTGGCCTAAATCCTTTGTTTGTTTGTAATCTTCACTTCTCTTGCTTTTATCAAATTTCAGGAGAAAACCATAAAATTTTGATGGAATTTGAAGGATCTACTTGCACAGATGGATTCTAAACGTCAAAACGAAGCTGCCCATCAATTTTCAACTAAAACGGAGCTCAGATGGAAAATACAGCCCGCCTGTAATTTATATTACGGCCGTAATTTGAAGAGAAAGCACAACCATATTTTGGGAAAGCACAGAAACAATTATGGGCATGCTCGTAATTTATATTACAGCTGTAATTTCTTCATAATTTTCCACAGAGAAGATTTCGGCAACGTAGGCTCACTGATAGAAGTCGTACCGCAAGTGCACGGTTTATCACGTAATAAAAAGTATCGATCCCACGAGGAGTAGGGGTCAAGTACTAACTGATCAGTTAACCAATAGCTAGGTGATCAAATAAATGTAGGAGTGTCATTACATTCCTAATGCAAGAAAGTAACTAATGCCAGTGAAAAGAAAGCAGAACAGAGAGCAAAGCAACTGGGGTTTTACAGTCTTGAGAGAAAATCGGGGCATCGGGTTTCACCACACTGAAGTATAAAGGAATGTTAAAGTTTGATATTTTAATTATGTTGTACCTATGTTCATAAGGTAATCCTTCCTAAGGTATGAACAGCTCCCTCTTAGGACACAGTCCGGTGTCCCTCTTAACCCAAGTCTTCTACTCTCGTGGCTTACCGGGTTAAGCAGACCCAATGGGTTCTATGAAGGATTAGGGTTCCTCGGATGATTCCGACAACTCTCGTGGCCGAAATCACCACTCCAGTCTAAGGGGATCAGACGATTGTGGTTCACCTCTCAGTCCTTCCCACAACATCTAAAGAATAAATATGCATGGCTAGTATATAATCATGAATTAAAACTTTCTAGACATGAATAAGAAGAAAGATGAGTTTAGATAAAGTGTAGATCAAATATTAACAATCCATAGCCTTACAGTGGGCTACGCCCAAACCACGAAAAGAAGTTATGCTACAATGTTCACGATGAAATACATTGAAATCTCTCAAATAAATTAATGCAAACTAGAAGGAAGACTAGATCAATGTCGAGAGAGGCCAAGGCATGATCTTCAACATCGAAACGAGGAAGAAATCTTGCCGGAATAGCCTTTCGTCACCAAAATTATTGTCAAACCCTAGGTCTCGACGTTTCACTTTGTTCTCCCCGACCGCTAGCCCAAATCATGTGATTCCAATCCCAAAATGTTTGTTGCTAAGTTATGAAGGTCTCTGTAAATTTTCAGCAAATTCTGCTTCAAGAATAGTAAGAAACGAGCGAAAAACCGAATAGGTGTCGTGCAGGCAGAACGGTGCACAGTCGTGCATGGATGCACGGCCATGCCCGTGAATGGCTCAGTGAACTTCTTTCTCTAGAAAACTTACTCTTCATGGCCATGTGCGGGTTCACGGGTGTGCCCATGAACATCTCATTGAAATCTGAAAAAGTCAGCCGATCCCTTCACGGCCATGCAATAATGCATGGGCATGCCTATGAATGGCTCGGTGCTGTCTGGAAATACTAGTTCATACACAGCCGTGCATGGATGCACGACCATGCCCGTGAAGAGCACAGGAAACTCCGTTTGAGCTGAAATTTGTCGTGTGGCTTTGTCTCATCGTGAGGAATCGTCTCATGTCTTCAGATCCTCCAAATTCCACCGATTTTAGGGCAAAATACTTATATTTCAATGAAACCACGATATATCATATATTTGCATGTCATCAAAATCCATCGGACTTAAAGTTTTACTTGTCCTCAAGCAATTGAATTGTCTAGAGCACAGTGATAAAATGAAATAAACAATCTCAAACAACTTCGGTAAGTCTAGCAAGGTTATAGTTTAATCACAACAAGCCTCAATTTATGATGTAGTGTTAAAAGAAAATTAAATCAAATATTATTAACACCATTCATTCGTATATGCAAAGTTGACAATACCAATGACCTTTACCGTACATCACACATTGATGAAATTTTTGATTAAGCATTCACAAATGAGATAGTTGTACATCAAGTCATAGGAAAAAAAATAGCATCGGTGCCATATAGTCCCTATGTGGTATCCCTTTTCTTTTTTTTAGAATAGTGCCAAGCTAGGGAAATGAGAACATCCTGGCTTCAGTACCATGTTGTTATTTTGAACTTTGGGGATAGTGCCAAGTATGATGGACAATGAACTTAGGTACCACTATCCCTTTTGCTATTGTAATGCCTAGTGGGAATACAATGTGCAATGTACAAGTACACTTTGGTACCACTATTATTATTTCTGATTCCCATGACAAGATGTACAAATAAGTATGGAATTATGAAGCAAGATGCAAAGAAGTGTGTCACATGTGATGTATTTCAAGGTGAAGATAAATACAACAAGTGCACCTCTCATGAATGAATAATAATTAATTGAGTTAATTAATCTTTCAACTGTACTAAACAAAAAGCTATGTGTGCAAACTATAACCAATATAGACAACGAAGCATGCAAGATTCTCATTCTAATCAATCAAGCAACTATAGAACAAATCAATCCCAAAGGCAAAGCAAATATCATAAATACGGGGTAGGGTAGACACTTAAGATGTTGATACTACTAGCAAAGGAAAAATCAAGCAAAAAGGGAAATAGCAGCCTAACAAAAGAAAACTAACAACTAAAATGAAACTACTGGTAATAGAGTAGCTGACCAAGTGATGGTGAAACCAAAGTGCTCATCCACAGCGCCGACACAGCTTTGTCTGAAGGTCATGAACAAACTCTAAGAGAGAAGACAGTACTCATCCCAGGCATTCTACCTCAGCCTCAAGGTTGCGAAGCCGATCAAGCCCTTCATCGACGGTAAGGTGAGTTTCTTGTTGGGCATCCCAGACAAACCGGATCATAGTCTCCATGCGATCCAATTGGGTGGTGGGTCACTGAGAAGGTGGTGGTGGCGCAGTCTCAAGAGGAACGTCATGATCCTCAACTACCTAAACTCTCTAGTTCTGCTACTCGCGGACTATGGTGCGTGCAGGATTCGGCAGTGGTATCTTGACATCGCTCCCGGGGAAGAGCAGACTATAAAGTTCTCATTCCTTGACTATCATCCGCATCGAGATGCAGGATTCAAGGTCAAGGTGGGAGTTCCCACGGGCTTGCTCCATATCTAGTAGGGCTGGATCCCAACCGCAAAAGCAAGTGGGGTAAGAAGTCCCCCAAGAGCAATGACACCCTTCGGCATCCTAGAAACTTTCTAGAGTTGTCTAGAAAAGTAGAAGGCTATATTGAGGTGGACTTCATGCAACATCGCCCAGAGGAATAGAAGTTTAGAAGCTCGTACAAGACCATCGGACTCCCCACGGCCAAAGATAGTATGTGCCATGATGCGGTGCACATAATTCAAAACTAGATTGCCGAGGGATGTTGCACGGGCAGTCCTTGTGTCGAAGGGTCGGGCGCCAGTAAGAAGTTCCTAGAAGGTGTTGGCGTTGAATTCCAATGGGTGAATTGCATCCCGTCACTGGGAAAACCATAGATCTGATTCAGCTCCGATAAGGTAAGCACAAACTCCATGTTGTTGAGGCGAAAAGATAAACTGCCATCGTCTTCATTTGTGTGGATGTTTGCATGAAGCTCCATAGATGATAAGAATTCCAACACAATGGGGATATACGTGGGGTAGGAGATGGTGAAGAACTGATCCCATCCCACCCGATGGAAAAGCCACTGAACATCTTCATGAAAGCCTAGTGTAATCAGCGTTGCATAATCAAGATATCTAGTGGGGTTCACTTGCCGGCGCGTCAATGCATTCAGCTTGGCCAAATGCTTAGGATCACGGCAGATGAAGTCGTAAGGTGTAGGTGGCATAGTAGGAGCCGGTTGCTGCTCGGCAGTAGCACTGAAGGAGGAAGCACGACTCTTGGAGGTCACCTGCTTGCGTCAAGACATGCTGGTGGCATGAAAATTGATGGGAAGTGACCAAAAGGTTGGGGTAAGTCATCGGAGATGTCAGCGGTGAAGACGTGAGGTTGGCGACGACGGATCTGCAGGCGGCGGTGGAAATCGAAGAAGGAGTGGATCAGTGTCGAGAAGCACAAATCGACGTTGGAAACTTGTGGCAAAGATTCATCGAAGCCTGGAGAAGCCGGTGGTGGGTCACCGGAGGTCGATCGAGAGCTGGAGGTGGTGGATCGAAGCAGCGGCGGCGTGCTAGGGCTTCTTGCATGGGTGTGTAAGAGGGTGTGCATGCGACATCCTTTTATAACGGAGTCACACACGGTCGTGAAGGCGTACACAGTCCAGCCTGTGCAAGCCTCGACTCTGAATCGATGTGAACGTCACTTATGCGACATGGCCGTGCATCAAAGCATGGGCATGCCCGTGCATGCCTCGGCGCAAACTGTAGATTTCCATCATGGTCGTGCGTCGTCTCTTCACACCCTTGCCCGTGAAAGCTTCAGCGCACTGGCAGAAAATATTACGAGTTGTTCACGACCCTGCATGGATGCACGGTTGCGACTGTAAATGGCTCGTAAGTACTTGAAAATTTCTAAAAAAATTACCATCAACAGGGTACAGCCTAGAAAATATAAATATGAAAGAAAATTTGAAAAACTACAAATACTAAATGAGAGAAATAAATAAGAAACGAATAATGTAAACAATAGGTTAGGTTGCCTCCCAACAAGCGCTTCTTTAAGGTCACTAGTTTGACCAGTGTGGTGCTTATGGTATGTCTGGTATAGTAGAGGCGAAGTAAGTAGCTTGGAGCCTCTGCTTTCATCGTCGCCCATGAATTGCACCTATTAAAATAAGCACAAGATATAAAAGTTCCTCTTTAACTGTTTTGATATAACATGGAACAGCATATTGGTAAAACACACTAGTCTTCTTAGAATCAATGAAAATCTCATCCTCTAACACTCCTAATGTTCTCTTCTTCAGTTTAGCTCCAATGGCATCTTCAGTTTGAATCATCGTAGCCACCATCTCATCTTCTCGTAAACCAATTGAGTTGTCGGGCCTGTCTTCAAAATGTTTAAGAAAAGCTTCTGGAAGTGGTTCCATCTTGCTTCTTGACTGCACAACAACTTCCTTCACTACCGCTCCGCTATCCCTGAAGCCTAAAAAATAGAATTCTTTATTATTAGTAGAAATATTGAATGACAAATTATTTCCATCAATGCTAAAATCCATCGTCCTGCGTGGAACATCAATCATGGCTCTTATTGTAGCAAGGAATGGCCTACCTAATATAAGAGGAAAGGTAGAATTCTTAGTCATGTCTAGATTCATAAAATCTACCGGGACAGAGAATCCTTTAATTTGCAGTGGCACATTCTCAGCAATCCCAAGCGAGTGAAGTTTAGAGCTATTTGCGAGTTGGAGAACCTTAGATGTCGATTTGTGATTTCCCAAGTCCAACTTCTTGAAGGTAAGGAATGACATGATGCTAACGCTAGAACCTAAATCCAAGAGTGCTCTATCGAATGAAGTATTGCCAATCATGCATGGTATATAGAAATTACCAGGGTCTTCAAATTTGAGAGGTGGCTGATTATGCATGGAACCTGTAGAGTTTTCAGTAATATCCATTATCTTCTCGATCTCTGGTGTTTCAGGAGTTTCTAGATGAGGTTTCTCTTTCTAGCTTTCAGACTCTTCTTTTTCATTATCAACGTCCTCAGCCTCGGAGTCCTTTAATAGCTCATCACCATTTGTCATGATGGCATTGCATTGGTCTCTCGGATTTGCTTCTGGTTTAGCTGGAAGCATGCCTGTCGCTCTAGAAGATGAACTGATCCTTTGATCCAGTTCTGTGATTTGGGTTTCCATCACTCTTGAGTGCATGGATATAGAGTCTTTTTCATATTCAGCTTGCGAATTTTCTCATTCATACTATTGGATTGCTTCATCTAATTTGTCATAAAGTTTTCAAGCATCAACTCTAATCTAGACTTTTGAGGAGGGTCTTGCTGTCTCGGGTTAGTAGATGGATGTTGTATTTTGAGAGGAGGCCTGAAATTAGAAGAAGAGTTTGGATTAGCAAAATTTGCAGGAGGAACTTGCCCTTGGTTAAGCCTGTAGGACAAATTCGGCTGATTTCTCCATCCTGGATTATATGTGTTGAATAGGGATCGTTCTGATTCTTGAAGTTCCCAATAATGTTGATTTATTCAAATGGGCCAATCAAGCTATGGCAGTCATCGGCAAAATGCCTTGTCACTCCTTATACATCACAATTAATAGAGTTAGAAATAAAAACGTTCATAGAATCAAGCTTAGAGGAAAGTGAATCTACTTTTGCTACTAGGGAATTAATCATGTTCGTGCTAGACTTCCCTGAATTTCGAACTGGCTGGCTCCTCTCTCCTGACAACTGATAATTTATATGCTTATTTTTCATTCACAATATGATGAAAAATACTATCTTCCACCCACTGCCGAATATAACTGATGGTTTTTTATTCAACTTGTTCCAATCATCATCTGCTATTTTTTCTAGTTTGGTTTCATTCTCAACTGCATCAAATAAATCTTTGCAATATAGGTAATCTTCCATCTTGGCTTTCCAAATAAGCCACTTTTCTCCATTAAAAATAACCATCCTATTGCCAACTTCCATGATTAACACAAGTAATAATCAACCTGGCTCAGATACCACTGTTGGGATTTTTATCTCAACAATAATAAAATGCCTAAATCTCACTTGTGCAATCACGGTAATATATATATATGATGAAAATAATGAAACTAGAACAATAACAATCCAGAAAATAAGAACACCAAGCTTTAGCATGGAAAAACCCCTAGAAAATATGTTAAAAAACCATAGGAGAGAGCCACCAATTTTTCACTATGAAGGTATAATACAAAGTCTCTTATCAATCAATAATTTTATCAAACAAGATGAATTTCAATTCAACTCAAGGGAAACACAAATCCCGAAATTATTCTCTGAGTTAATTCAGACAAATAAAGAGACGAATTAAAAAACTAACCTTTGGATAGGTAAAGAATTACCCCCAAGGGCAACTCTATAAATTCCTATGCTGATTAGACAGTGAATGACTCTAAGACCGCACCCAAAAATTCTTAGCCAGGACTTTTTTTTTTCTCTCCTCTGCTGGAGCTCTCGTGAAAATCAGAAAAACCAATTCTATTCCCCAATTGCTCTTTATTCATGTTCACGTGGATATTAAGTTTTAATTAAGGACCTTTTATAAAAAGGTTTACTCTCTTTCTCTATTTGCAAGTGGTTCTCCATTATGTAATTTCCGCGTATAATAATGGAGTCACCTAGTTTTTTTTAGATCACACAACCCGCTACCCTAGTCTTGGAAGAATCCCCATCCGGCCATCTAATCCGCTTAAAACTCTGACAAAAGATCCTTTTAATGCATGTGCACTTACGAATGGAAGCATTAAGCCTTCTAATGGTTGGATCACTGGAAACAAAAGATTTTTTGATGATCCTAGTTTGCGCTTGAGCTGCCTCAATTCAGGCCTATGCACTATTGATTCACCACTAGCCAGCCCTATAATGTAGCCATCACTCCATCTTGTCGTAGGGAACTTGCATTTGAAGTAACTCCCATAGTGAAGCATTGGATGGGAAAAATGTCCTAGGCACGGCCCGTGCCTAGGTACCTTATGCACGGCAAAATATCCGCCGTTCAGCGAATCTCAAGGCTATGCTGCTATGCATGCATCCCAAAGCACTCAACTCTCTGTCACAACAGTTGATTCCATTGCCGCCATCGATTGCCGTTCCGTCCCGTTTACATTTTCGCTCCGTCTCCAGTCCCGCTCCGTCTCCGTAACCATCCCCTAACTCAACCCAACCCAACAACCCATAGTTTATCTCTCTCCCCTTTTCCTTTTTATCATTTCACTTGCTTCCTGCTCTCTCTCTCTCTCCAGGTCTTATCTCCAAATTCCTGCACCCGTCCGGCTCTTGCCGAATCAGAAACCCTAAACACACCCGCTCTCGCTGAGCGAGCTCCAGCTTCCAGTGTTCTCGTCCATGATTGTCGTGCAGCTTGGACCCGTAACGTTCTCATTCAGCGTCTCCGCCCTCACCATCCGTCTGTAACTTCCATTCCACTATCTACACATATCCTCTTTTATTACCGTATTAGCTGTTATGCTATGCGCTGTTGATATTGTATAGTCGGATGCAATCTCAATGTAACCTCGCATCCTAAACTAATAACGGAAATAGTTCCATGAATGCCTGCACATTACGTTATTGTCGAACCCTTGTTTATATATCGTCGAACTTCACCCAATCATGCATGACACCAAATGGATTATGAGTTCTTTGTTTGAACGTAGTGCATTTTTTACAATTTATTCTCTGTTATTTCCATGAATGCCCACACATTATTATATTGTCGAACCTCTTTTATATATCGTGGAATTTGACTCAATAATGCATGAAACATATTGGAACTAGAGTAGGAGTTCTTTGTGTGAACGTAGTGCATGTTTTTCAATTTATTCTCTGTTTTTTCCATGAATGCCCACACATTATTTTATTGTGGAACCCCTGTTATATATCGTCGAACTTGACCCAATAATGCATGAAACATATTGGAACTAGAGTAGGAGTTATTTGTGTGAACGTAGTGCATTTTTTACAATTCATTCTTTGTTATTTCCATGAATGCCCACACATTATTTTATTGTCAAACCCCTGTTATATATCGTCGAACTTGACTCAATAATGCATTAAACCAAATTGGAACTAGAGCAGGAGTTCTTTGTGTGAACGTAGTGCATTTTTTACAATTCATTCTTTGTTATTTCCATGAATGCCCACACATTATTTTTTTGTCAAACCCCTGTTATATATCGTCGAACTTGACCCAATAATGCATGAAACCAAATTGAACTATTATTATTGCATAAGCTTGGTGTGATTCCAGTTTATTGCTACAAATTTGGCCTTCATTGTTACCATGAATTTCTGCTTACTGTTTGGGCGTAATAGGTCGTGGCCCTAACACTTACCATGTTATTGTCGAACTGTATTAGATATCATAGAACCTGAACCCAAAATTGCATAGAAAGTATGGATAAAGGTATTGACAAGGTGACATCTACTCTTTTGATCGCATTGACCTCATCAGATGAAGAAAGCATGCCAATTGAAGTTGATCCAACTTATGTAAAATTGGTAAGAAACAAATGATATATGTTAGGGATGCCATGATCAACTCTATCTACAATAATTGACACCAATGGAAAATAATGAACATGACAGGAAGTTGAGGATGAAAATAAGGTTACACACGGAATTGAAGATGGTAATATTCATGAAATTGTGGAATCTGAGAATGAAGAAAAAACAGAATCTATTTCAAGTGCGGTGCCAGCTGTTGGAATGACCTTTTACAGTGAGGATGAAGCCTACAACTTCTACAATGAATACGCAAAAAGGATGGGATTTAGTATAAAGAAATGGAATGTGGAGCGTAGGAAAGATGGTTCCTTGTCCTCACGTAAGTTGGTTTGTAGCAAACAAGGCCTGAGACAAGTGCATAGGATGCATGTTACTAAGAATCCTCAGCCAATTACACGAACTAATTGCATGGCATGCGTAGAATTCAAGATTGACACCAATAATGTATGGACTTTATGGAGATTAGCGACTAACCATAACCATCCAATGACAAGCCCCAACAAGGTACATTTGTTGAGATCATAGATGAAAATTCTGCCATATCAACGGACTATGATTGACCAGATGGCAGATTCTGGTATGAAGTCGCAGCAGATTTATAACTTTTTTCAGCAAGGTGCAGGAAGTGATGAGAGGGTTGGTTTTATAAGGGATGATAATATTAACTACATTAATAAGCGGAGGAAGAATTTGGAGGGTAAAGACGTTGATGAGTTACTTAAGTATTTACAAAAATGACAGAGTACTGATCCCTCATTCTATTATGCCATACAGGTCAATGAATCAAGAGAAATTGCTAATTTTTTTTGGGCAGATGGCAAAGGGATTATAGACTATTCATATTTTGGAGATGTCATTTCATTTGCTACAACTTTTCAAACGAATGCCTATGACATGCCATTTGCTCCAATTGTTGGTATAAACCACCATAAGCAAACAATTATATTCGGAGCTGCATTATTATATGATGAGACAACTGAATCATTTATTTGGCTATTTGAATCATTTTTAACCACTATGATGAGACAACTGAATCATTTATTTGTCGAACCTTCTTCTCATTTTGTCGAACTTAATCCAACTTGGCCCTACCTTGTTTTTCTACCCAAGTTGACCCATTGTCGGATTCGACGATCGCCTTGTGGGGTTCGACGATCCGGCTGGCTCCTATAACAGGGTAGAAAAATTCTACAACATGGTAGAAAAACATGATAGAAATATTCTATAACAGGGTAGAAGTATTTCATATTGTCTAACAGTAAATCCAACTTGGCCCTACTAATTTTGACCCAAGTTGACCCATTTTGCACCATGTATGTTGTAATAAATTCCTACCATGTTATAGGATTTTCCACCTTATTATAGATTTTCCACCAAGATATGGAAATTTTCTTCCATGCATGTTGTACTAAATTTGTACCCTGTTATAGGATTTTCTACCATGATATGGAAATTTTCTAGCATTCATGTTGTAATAAAGAACTGTAATGTCGAACCTGACAAGGCAATCGTCAAACCCATACATCTCTTGAGAACATTTGAAGTCAGCCAGATCGTCGAACCAGCAGATGCAATCGTCGAACCGCCTGTTCGGGTTCGAAGATATACTGGGGTTAATGACATGCCATTGACTCGGATACAATCTCTAATTCCATATTGTCTACAATATAAATTTCCATGGTGCAGGAATTTTCTACCATATTACAATAAATTTCTGTCATGTTACAGGATTTATCCACCATGTACCATGGTAGAAATTTACAGAACCTCACATCATATTGCACAGAATTCGATTTTCGTATCTGAACTAGGTAGCACTAACAATACTCTTATTCTAATGAGCCCCTAAATAGTTCCAAGCTTACAATTGCCCGTAACTTTTGCATGTCATCTTGTCTGAAATCAAATTCTGCGTTTCTTGATAAACATTCCATGTATCTGAGTACAAATATGCCACAATCTACACTATGATATTGTTTGGGGCATTTCATCCCTAACAATTGGAAACTTCTTAAGGTCAATTCCCCCCTTCGTACTTTGGATTCCAAAATGCGCACCTAATACCACCACCTGAAGGACAAAGGAATTAAGGTATATGAAAAACAAACTAGATTTCACAAGAAAAAATAATAAATAATTGACTACTTACATAAGTAGAAACTACATCTAAATCATCTGGGCGCGGATGTAATGAATTGTATACTGTAATTTTTTCCCCTTTAATATCTATGTACATAAGATACCAATGGGATTCAAAACATATTGGAGCCATAACTCTTGCTAGTGTATCAACATTATCATTAGTGAGGTGATGGAGGCACAACGCCGACATGCTGAAATTTTTAACCGAGTAGCAGTTGATACATTGCGAATGAATGTACGCAAATGGCGGATACTTTAATTTATCCTTCTGAGACCTATCAGCTAACAACGCCGCATACGCCTGTATAGCCTGTATGTAATTGGTAAAAAACACAGTGAGGTCTTTTTATAAAATATCTAGTATATGTAGAAATATTCAATAATAACCACTAGTTACACTTACACAATCATTTACAAATAGGCCAAACAATATTGGTTGAACATTAACTTTATCGATCTCCCATTTCAATCCCTTATGAAAGATAGGGGTCTCTGATGATAAGTAATCTTCCAATAGCATCTTTTGAGATGCAGTAACTGATCGGTGTCCACACCAATTTTTCCTATTCTTAAACTAAATAAAAAATGTATTTTGGCGAGACATGAGATACTTAGAATGTATATGAAACATATAGAGTAATTAATGCGTATTGTTGTACCTTATCTACAATAGCCTTCTCAGGTGAATTTGTGTCAAGAATGAGAATTCGACATTCATTATGACTTGCCACTCTTGTTTTCTTTTTCTTCTTCTCTTAGGTATAAGGGGAGACTATGAGATGGGATTTGCTTATCCGTCATTTTAGACTCCTTTTATAATCCTCTTGACTTTCGTTGGCATCACCAACAGCAGTTATAAGTGTACTCTCTTCATTATATTCATTTATAAGTGTATGAGATGGGACTTGTCTTAGTTCATTACTTTCAGCTGTGAGAATTCTCAATTTCCCCATCAAATTGTCATTCTCTTCTTCAACTTCCTTATTCCTCCTCCGAAATGAATCTACTTGTATACTTGACACTATCCTCAAATTGTTATTCTCTTCCTACATATTAGTCATATCTTGACTTAGTTCAGCCTGTTGAGATGTGAGAGCTCTCAATTTCTCCATCAAATTGTCATTCTCTTCTTCAACTTCCTTATTCCGGCTTCGAAATGAATCTACTTGTGTACTTGATGCTATCCTCAAATTGTTATTCTCTTCCTGCATATTAGTCATAATTTGACTTAGTTCAGCCTTTTCAGCTGTGAGAGCTCTCAATTTCTCCAACAGCTCTTCATTCTCTGCTTCAACTTCCTCTATCCGCCTTCAAAATGTATCTATTTGTATACTTGACGTTATCCTCAGATTGTTATTCTCTTCCTGCATATTAGTTAAAGCAGACATATCTTGTAGAAGTTCAGCCTTTTCAGCTGTGAGAGGTCTCAATATCTCCAACATCTCTTCATTCTCGTCATGAACTACTTCATCATCCATCATCGCCACTATCGGTGACCCTACAGGATGCAAAGATTTTCCACTATCTACACTATCTGTATCTACTGATTCAATGTCAAGAATAAGCTATACAGAAAAAATATGTCTTAATTAACATCCCACTTGATTGAAAAATAAGTTCAAAAATAGTAAGAATCCATACCATGTCTGTACACAAGGCATCGAGTTTTCGGAAATAGTTATTTCTTCTTGGCAATTTGACTTTCGGCCATTGAAAAAGTCTAGGGAAAACATGATCCACCTTGTTTTCATTAAATATTGCACAGTGTTCATAAAACCAGACCTGTCCATATTGTAAAAACATGATCAATATTGTAAAAATATAAGTATGACGACTAATTCTGCGTTTACATTTAATAGAATAGCGCATCCAGAAAAGCTACATGGCTTCTTCTTCTTGTTGATCCTTGACAAATCATCACATAGATAGCGGTGCACTGCTTCAGCCCAATTATAATCCTTTAGAGTATCTATTTCTTCAACATAATTTACAAGTGATGGCACTAGTGTATATGAATTTCTAGGAAACAGAAATGTGCATAATAAAATAAGAATTGCTAATTTAACCAGCCATTCTTTTTGCATATTAACATCACACAATCCAACAGTCATCTTCTTCTCTAAGAGGCAACGACTGATTGTCAATCCATTGAATTCCTGCTGGTAAAATGCCCCGTTTGGCAGTTCTCTATCAAAAACTACCAAATTCCCATCACCTTGTAAGCCTAAGATAATTTCCACATGCTTCACAGTAAACTTTAGCAAATTCCCATTGATATTGAATGTGTTGGTTTCAACATCCCATCTTGTTATTAAATACTCTATAGTTACCATATCCAATGGTATATTTGGACTAGCCAGTAGATGCCCAAATGGTGTAGCATTCAACTCATTCTCTAAGTGAGTAGACAATTGTTGTAAACTCTTGTGGAGTCTAGTCATTGAGCATCTGCTCAACATGGGCCAGCCTTTTTTTATTTTTACCCTGTCCCCGTCTTCTGTTGCACTTGGCGTGGGAAGGTACACTCCCTAACATGAGATCGTCGAACACATTTTATTGCCTTTGCCCACGTTATGTTGTAATAACACCACCTGAATCTTTTCTTTGACCCCCTCACGTTTCTTGAGGATTTTCCAGTGATCAAAACTCGTATATTTCTACCAAAATGCGTTAGTTTATCTCAAAGTTTCATAGTTTCTGGCATACATCCTATATTGACACATACCAACTTCGTGGCCAACGAGAGCAGGGGGAGGGTCTGATTCCTTTGTCTCCACTTCGTCATTCAGTGAAAGGCCTTATCTTTGGCGAATGCTTGAGCTCCCAGGTAGAAACAGCTTCTTAGGGTCTTACAGTGAATGCAAATTAGAGTTAGGGTTTAAGCTTGAGGAGCCAGAGCCTGAGAAGGCGAGAAGAGAAGAGAAGAAAGGTGAGGCTTCAGGAGAAGGAAGAAAGGTGAGGGCGGGAAGAGAAGAAACGATGGACGTTACAGGGCAGGGTTTTTCGTCCATGTTATACACTTCTACCAGGTTCTAATAATTTTCTACCATGTAAATTTCTACTTGGAAGCTACCTTTGTACCTTGTACTAATAGTTTTCTACCATGTTCTAATAGTTTCTACTATGTTATTCAAAATTCATCTTGTTTATAAATAAGCTCGACAATCGCCAGGTCGATTTCTACCACGTTCTTATAAATTTCAACCAAATTCTAATGCTCATAATTTTTTACCATGTACTAATAAATTTCTAATTTTCTACCATGTACCAAAAAATTTTTATGAACTTCTAATAATTTTTTATGTACTAATAAATTTCTACCATGTTCTATGAATTTTCTACCTTGTGCTAATAATTTTCTACCATGTTATAAATTTCTACCAGAAATCAGATAAACTATTCAAGTCAACCGGATCGTCGAATCCAACGATCCACCTGTAAATCAAAATTCATCTTATTGATAAATAAGTTCGACAATCGAAGTCAAGATCCCCCCAAGTCCCCAACCCGTGAGCACACAGGAGACATGGATATGCTTATCGGGTTCGACGACCGCCTTGTGGGGTTCGACGATCCGGATGGCTTCTATAACAGGGTAGAAAATTCATTGTCTGGTTCGACGATTGCCTTGTGAAATTCATCTTCTTTATAATTGAGTTCGACAATCGCCTTGTGGGCATCGACGATCCGGCCGTTATTCATAATTCATCTTGTTTATAAACAAGTTCGACAATAATTTATTATCTTTGACGATCCGCGTGTTATTCGAAACTCACTGACAATTTTTGGTTGAACGTCCTTCTCATTCTGTCGAACCCAAATTGACCCCATCGTGGGGAAAATGAATTGACATTGACATTGACATTGACATTGTTGAACTTAATTATTACAAGTGATGGTAGTGTCTATGAATATCTAATGACATTGACATTGACAGTAAATTTTGAGATATAAATTGACACAGATTGTCGAACTTCCTTCTCCTTTTGTCGAACTTCAACCAACTTGCCCGTAATTTGACACACGATGACCCAATCTGGCCAAGCTTCTTGTCTTGTCGAGGCCCACTGGACGGGTTGTGGATGCGACGCGGGATCCACAATGCCTTTAATGACTCTGCTGCCTTCTTCCAGAGTCATCTAAGCCATTACGATGCATTTATAAGCTTGCCATAGCGTGTCCCAAATCGCAAGAATCTTCTAGTACACGAAACATAAAGGCAGATACTTCAGGGGTTCGGCACCGGAGGTTTCACTTCACTTCATATAGTATCCTTCAGACACAATGAAGGGCGAAGCTTCATCGGAGAATGATTTGTGTATCTCTAGTCTCGGACCTTCGCTGAGAAGCGGACGGGGTCGGTTTTATGGTGATGCATCAGAGGATTACTGCATCTGACAAGATAGAAAAATGGCAGACACATGGTAAAGGTTCTCGTCTGGTCAATTCCATCCCAACCCGTGATATGATATTGCATGTCAGCCGCGTGGTAAAGGTACTCGTCTGGTCAATTCCATCCCAACTCGTGATCGTATAGAAGATCGGCTATATCTCAGCAATGCCAAACTACTTATAAATAATAGGCATGTCAGGCGCGAGGTATAGGTGCTCGCATTGGAATAAATTCACTGTTTTTTGTTAAGAAGATGAAGTTACCAACCCCATTATTCTCATGTTGGCGAACATGGTAGAAAATTTGTCGAACCTGCGTCTCATTTTGTCGAATAGTCAACCTGGCACGACTTTGATGATATTTTCGAACCTACTATTTTTGTCGAAGTTGAACATACTTGGCCCTAATTTGACCCAATTTGACTTTCAACGATGTTTTTGTTAATTGAAGATATTATGAAATAGTCATCATTTTTTAGTCAACCTGTTATTCGAAATTCACCTCGTTTTTAAATAAGTTCCACAATAATTTCTTCTCTTTGACGATGAGAGGGTTATTCATTCTATTTTAAATAAGTTCGACAATCCCCAAAATATTTGAATTTCGTGATGTTTAAAAATAAGTTCGACAATCTCATGTTCGAGTTCGACGATCCGCATATTATTTGAAATTCGTGTTGTTCGACAATACCATGTTCAAAAATCACCTTCTTAATTGACTCGGATAAAATAGCACTTAATTATTACACGTATTTCAATCTCAAAGTCACCTTCATCGCAAGTTCCTCTAGTTGTTCGTGTCCGTGGTAGATGATCTTGCGTTTCGCCATGAAGGGAACATATTCTCCAATCCAACGGGGTGCGGTGTGCTCGCATCTGGAGTAGGGTGAAAACATTGAAAGAGTTATCATTCATCCTTCTAAAGCTGAGGCTCTTATCTGGGCATCTGGAGCAGGGTGAAAACATTGAGAGAAACCCAGATAAAAACCTCAGTCTTAGAAGGATGGATGATGGTTAGTGCACCTGCAGGATCAAGGACGCAGTAAGCAGAAAAAACATGCGTTGTGATTTAACTGCCTGCTAAAGAATCATAATCATACCCTCATTTTCTACCAGTCATTTCGATGAATTTATAAGCTTGCCATAGCCCGTCCCGTTTCGCAAGAATAATGGCTGGAAGGAAAATGAGAAGCACAAAAGATGAAGGAAAATGAGAAGCACAAGAAATGGCTGGAGTACCTTCATCTCTTGTGCTTCTCATTTTCCTTCCAGCCATGTAGAAGCACAAGAAATGGCTGGAGTACCTTCGTCGGAGGTTGGTTTGTGTATCTAGTCTCGGACCTTCAACGATTGTAGGCTTCGAATGAGAAACGCATGGGTCGGTTTTATGGTGACACATCGGGGGGAAATGGATTTATGGTAACGCATCAGAAATAAGGGGTCGCTTTTATGGTGACGCATCGGAATAAGTTCCCATTTAATAAATGCCATCGGTATACAAGCTCATATGGTCTCCATTCCATCCCAGCCCGTCATCGTCTGGTCTATCTCATGACAGGAGTGCTAGACATCTGTGTAGACATGTCAGCCGCGTGGCTTTTCGGTGAACATCTTTCTCATTTTGTCGAATTTGAGCCAACTATGGCATACTTTGACCCGACTTGACCCATGCGTGGGCACAATGGCATGTAAGTGACTCGGATAAAATAGCACTTATTACATTTATTCCAATCCCAAATTCCTAGTTTTTCATTAATATAGACACTTTTTGTCGAACCTCCTTCTCATTTAGTCGAACTAGATGCAACATGGCCCTAATTTCACCCAAGTTGACCCATTACGGGGGACAATGACTGGAAATTGAATCGGATAAAATAGTAGTTAATGGTTACATTTATTTCAATCTCAAATTCCCTATTTGACAATATATGTATCAAGTGTCGAACCCAGCTGCTTACACAAGTTGAAATCAACTTCGAGTTCGACAAAAAGTGCATCTGCTTGCCCCGAAGATCGTCGAACTGGAATAGGCGATCGTCGAACTGCTTTGACCATTTCACAACACTTAAATGCCCACTCTTCATTCCTTAGTAGACACAGATTCTCGGAAACCCAATGAACATTTAGGATATTACGTTGCCCCGAAGATTCCATGGCTGGAAAATTTTCACTTCTGATGGCCTTCATCACAGACTGGTGTTTCGCTACGAAGGCAACAACTGATTCAGTTGGGTCATAGTGAATTTATAAGCTTTCCGTAGCATGTCCCGTATCGCAAAGAAGGGGGGTTTGGCACCGGAGCATTCACTTCACTTCACTGCATCAGGGTATTCTTCATTGCAGATTGAGTTGTCTATTTAGTCTCGGACTTTCACCGAGTGTATGATTCGAATGAGAAGAGCACGGGGTCGGTTTTATAGTGAACCATCGGGTGCAAACTCGTGAACTATGAATTACTAGGCATGTCAGTCGTGTGGTAAAGGTGCTCGTATGGTCAATTCCACCCCAACTTAGTCCCGACCCGTGAGCACACAGGAGACATGGATATGCATGTCGTGTTAGACGATCGCCTTGTGGGGTTTGACGATCCGCTTGGCTCCTAATACAGGGTAGAAATATTCTATACTAGTGTAGAAATATTATATATTGTCGAACCTCATTCCCATTGTCGGAAAAGGCTCCTATATGAGGGTAGAAATATTCTGAATTGTCGAACCTTTTTATCATTTTGTGGAACTGGAACCAATTCTGAATGTTTGTAGAAAAATCCTGTACATCGTAGAAAATCCTTGGATATCGTAGGAAAATATCCTATAATTCTCTTGTATACAACTTACAAGAGAAGAATTGGAAGTAATTACATCAGTTTCGGAAATGATTAACATTTACCATACTAACTCTCCAAAAGTCCTCGAAAGAGTTCTAAACTTGTAATGGCCCTAAGCCTTGGCATATCAGACTGTGAGAAATCAAAATCCTTGTTGCTACACAAATAATCCATGTACTTCATTGTAAAAACACCACAATCTGCACTAGCATATTGTTTGGGGCAGTTTTCTTCCCAAGTCAGTGGCCAATTCTCTATATCAATGCTGCCATTCTTGTCGAACTGTTGAAAATGTGACCTTAATACAGCAACCTACAAAGGAAAAATAAGAATTTATTAAATGCATTATTATACTAAATTGCATACAATTATAATTCCAAGATAACATTACTTACATAAGTAGCAAGAATTGTAGCATCATCCTTACGAGCATATAACGAGTTATACACTTTCATACTTTTATTTTCCACATCTATGTACAATAAAAACCGGTGTTCGGCATTACATATCGGGGCAAAAATTCTACATATGTTTGCAAGGGTTTCAATGGTCAAGTGTTCTAAACACCGAGCTGATGCACCAACGTTATCAACCTTGTACAAATATATGCAATTTGGGGATATATAAGCAAAGGGAGGGTAATTTAATTTGTCTTCTTTGGACCTCTTTATAAGTAGTGTTGCATATGCATCTATGGCCGGTATGCAAATAAAGTAGTTATAGCCCAATTGAGTAGCTTAATTAAAGAAATACAACAAATTCAGTAGTTCGATAATCCTTACATCATCCGAAATGTATCGTCCAAATAATATATCATACACCCTTTCTTTGTCTATTCCCCAACTGAAACCATCATGGAATCTTGTAAATTCCTAGGTCATATACTCCTGCAACTGGGTCTTCTGTTCTTGAGTTATGTACTGCCGCCCACAGTAATCTCTTCTATGCTTATCCTAGTAAATGTAATATAATAAAAGATTCATTTAAGAATATCGTGGATTACCCAATATTTAATATCTTCTAGAAATCAGCATGCTATCGTAGCAAATAATATTTAATATCAGGTGCATAACCTAATATTTAATATCTTCTACAAATATTGAATGAGACGATGAGAACTACTGCCTTATCCTCATTTGGTACATTTGGCACAGTTTCATCCACAGTAATTGGGTTCTCCTCTTTACTTATGGCCCCTTTTTTCTTCTTCTTCTCTTGGGTAACAATCATATTCAATGGTTTTTTTGCCCTTTTCCCTTTCCCTTTGCTAGATTTATAGCTTATCAACTGTTCTCCACCCTCCCCCTTTTCCTCATTGCTTGAGTTATCCCTTCTTGCATTAGACCTCAACAACTCATATTTCTGCAGAAGCTTTGCTTCTTCCCTTTCATAATCAGCTTTCTGCGAATCCACCGATCTGAGTAACTCAATTTCCTGCAGAAGTTTTGCTATTTCCTTTTCATAATCAGCTTTCTGCGAATCCACCCTCACCCATAGTTCTTGGTTTTCGTCCACAAGAGAAATAATTCTCTTCAAATTCAATTCCCTTTGGAGTGTAGAGGCTGCTATAAGCTTCTCATTTTCAGCACTGAGCTGAGCTATAGTTTGGATCAGCGTCTCAATCTCCTCTTGTTTTCTTCCTTGTATATTTTCCTATAAAAAAATAATATATATTTTAGACGATAACAAATCTAACATAGTATTGATGATGACATATGCATCAAATACTAACCTGTTCACCACTATTTACACCTAATGTGGATCCTATAGACCCAATATCAGCTTGTTCTGGTTCTATGACATAAATTATCTACAATGATATCCAAAATTAGTGTAATAGTTGTGTCCATATCCATTAACTACTAATAAGAATTTAGAGGAACCTTGGCGTCAGGCAATGATTCAAGACTTTTAAAATAAGAGGTTCGCCGTAGCAATCTCATATTCGACCAACGACTAATGCAAGGGTAAACATCCTTCACCATATCGGCCCTGAATAATTTGCAATGTTCATATAACCATACCTGCAAGGGACAGTAATCTCTTGAGTTAGTACATGAGACGTGATACAAAAAAAATCAGATAAATGACCCTACTTACATTAAGAAGAATGGCACATCCAGAAAAACTGCTGGGTTTTTTTTTCTTGCTGATTCTAGTCAATTCATCAACTAGATATCGATGTACTGCTTCAGCCTAGTTGTATTTTTGAAGTATGTCAATCTCTTCAACTATAGGGACAAAAAATGGCTCCAAGGTATAGCTCACACGGCTAAACAAAAATGTACAAAAAATTTATACAATGACAAGTTTAATCATTCTATCCTTATCCAAGGTATAGCCATCATTACTAAGCCTAGTCAACTTCTTTTCCAATAGTACACGACTAATATGCACTCCTCTAAATTATTCATTATAAAAGGAGCTAGTCGGCAACTCCAAATTAAAATTTATCAAATTACCAACATCTGGAAAGCTCAATATAAGAGATGCATCCCTCACAGTAAAGTGGACAAAACAAGAATTTACTTTGAACCCTATCTTTTCACCATCCCATCTTGGTAATAAATATTCAATTGCCAACATATCTAAGGCTACAACTAGAATCTGTAGTAAATGGCCAAAGGGGGGCGCAAGCATGTCCTCTTTAATGGAGTTGCCACTGGATAATCCATTTATCGTATTGTGTAGTCTGGCCAATGAACACCTGCTGTACATGGGCCTAGTAAGTTCGCATGTTGCCTTTTCCTTCTGTCCTCTTGTTGTTCGCGTCCATGGTTTACAAATAAACCGGCGATCATTGGAACTTGAACTCTCTGAACTTGAATTATCTCCAGAGCTGCTCATTATCTTAATTTCTATAACATTCAATGTTAGTGATTTGTCTATATATGTATTTCTACGAATGAACATTTTCAAAAAGAATTTAGGGGTTAACATGGTAGAACCTAGTTTTATTAAATGACATTTTGAAAAATAATTTATTAAAACAATTACATGAGCATTGACAGAAACATTATCGGGTTCACTAATGAGGTTAACCTAGTTTTTTTACGCATTTATGAAATAATTACGTAAAGATATAAAAAAAATTGCATAATCGTTGACATTAACATTCGATTAAAACTGTGATATGAAAAAAAAAGAAATGACGGGAGTTAAAAAACCTAGGTTGACGATGAACAGTCTTCAATGGTAGCGAAGTCGGGTGGGCAAGCAATTATTAGGAGGAGACAGAACTTATCTTTCTAGGCTGGTGGTGATCTCCAACCGCGGCGAAATCGAGTGCGCGGGGTGAACGGCAGCGCAGCAACTAGGGCTCCCTTCCTTCCCCGTACTGAAATAGGAGAAAGCCTCTAAGAGTGAGGAGAGAGTCCGGCAAAGGAGGAGTATTCAATACGCCGGCGATTACAAGAGCAGAGTGGGCAAGGAGACGATGAGAGGAGGAGCCGAGATGGTTTCTCGGAAAAGATTTTCTCAGGGAGGGGTTTTGGGAGAGGTTTATAGTTAAGAGAGAGGATAGAAGGTTTTTTTGAGGAGAGAGACAAAGAGGAGTTTATTGTGGAGAGAGAAGTATTGGTAGAAATATTTTGTAACATTGTATTAGGTTTTAATTAATATAGTGGATGTTTGTGAACATCGTGGATTTTTGCACAACATCGTGGATTATTGCGCACAGAGTAGAATTTGGTGAACATCGTGGATTTATCTGAAACATCGTGGATTTTTGGGTAACATCGTGGATTTCGGGGAACTTCGTGGATTTTTGGTGATTGATGCATTTTTCAGATACATCGTGGATTTTTGGGGAACATCGTCGATTTTTAGGAATATCGTGAATTTTTAAGAATATCATGGATTTTTAGGTATATCGTAGATTTTTGAAAAGATCGTGGATTTTCGGTGAACATCGTGGTTTTTTCAGTAACATCGTGGATTTTTCGGTAACATCATGGATTTTTTTCTAAAACAAAGTGGATATTTCATAAACATTCTATAACACTTGGCCCTAATTTGACCCACGTTGACCCTTTGTCAGAATAAACACGGCAGGAATATCTTGTAAAATGGTATAAATATTCTATTTTGTCGAACCGCCTTCCCATTTTGTCGAACGTAAACCAACTTGGCCCTAATTTGACCCAAGTTGACCCTTTGTCTGAACAAAATGGTCAAAAAATGGTAGGAATATCCTGTAAAATCATAGAAATATTATATTTTGTCGAACCTCCTTCCCATTTTGTCGAACTCAAACCAACTTGGCCCTAATTTGACCCAAGTTGACCCTTTGTCTGCAAAAAATGGTCGAAAAACAGTAGGAATATCCTGTAAAATGGTAGAAATATTATATTTTGTTGAACCTCCTTCCCATTTTGTCGAACTTAAACCAACTTGGCCCTAACTTGACCCAAGTTGACCCTTTGTCGGAAAAAACACAGTAGGAATATCTTGTAAAATGGTAGAAATATTCTATTTTGTCGAACCTCCTTCCCATTTTGTCGAACTTAAACGACCTTAGCCCTAATTTGACCCAAGTTGACCCTTTGTCTGAAAAAAAAAAGGTCGAAAAACACGGTAGAAATATCCTGAAAAAAGGTAGAAATATTCTATTTCGTCGAACCTCCTTCTCATTTTATCGAACTTAAACCAACTTTGACCTAATTTGACCCAAGTTGACCCTTCGTCGAAAAAACAAGGTATAAACATACTGTAAAAGGGTAGAAATATTCTATTTTGTCGAACCTCCTTCCCATTTTGTCAAACTTAAACCAACTTGGCCCTAATTTAACCCAAGTTGACCTTTTGTCTGAAAAAAATAGTCGAAAAACAGTAGGAATATCCTGTAAAATGGTAGAAATATTATATTTTATCAAACCTCCTTCCCATTTTGTCGAACTTAAACCAACTTGGCCCTAATTTGACCCAAGTTGACCCTTTCTCAGAAAAAAAACGGTAGGAATATCCTGTAAAATGGTAGAAATATTCTATTTTGTTGAACCTCCTTCCCATTTTGCCGAACTTAAACCACCTTGCCCTAATTTGACCCAAGTTGACCCTTTGTCTAAAACAAATGGTCGAAAAACACGGTAGAAATATCCTGAAAAATGGTAGAAATATTCTATTTTGTCGAACCTCCTTCCCATTTTGTCGAACTTAAACCAACTTGGCCCTAATTTGACCCAAGTTGACCCGTTGTTGAAAAAAACACGGTAGGAATATCCTGTAAAATGGTAGAAATATTTTATTTTATCGAACCTCCTTCCCATTTTGTCGAACTTAAACCAACTTGGCCCTAATTTGACCCAAGTTGACCCGTCGTCGGTAAAAACACGGTAGAAATATCCTGTAAAATGGTAGAAATATTCTATTTTGTCGAACCTCCTTCTCATTTTGTCGAACTTAAACCAACTTGGCCCTAATTTGACCCAAGTTGACCCTTTGTCTGAAAAAAATGGTCGGAAAACAGTAGGAATATCCTGTAAAATGGTAGAAATATTATATTTTGTCGAACCTCCTTCCCATTTTGTCGAACTTAAACCAACTTGGCCCTAATTTGACCCAAGTTGACCCTTTGTCGGAAAAAACACGGTAGGAATATCCTGTAAAATGGTAAAAATATTCTATTTAGTCGAACCTCCTTCCCATTTTGTCGAACTTAAACCAGCTTGGCCCGAATTTGACCCAAGTTGACACTTTGTCTTAAAAAAATAGTCAAAAAACACGGTAGAAATATTCTATTTTCTCGAACCTCCTTACCATTTTGTCGAACTTAAACCAACTTGGCCCTAATTTGACCCAAGTTGACCCTTTGTCTGAAAAAAAAAATAGTCGAAAAACACTGTAGAAATATCCTGAAAAATGGTAGAAATATTCTATTTTGTCGAACCTCCTTCTCATTTTATCGAACTTAAACCAACTTGGCCCTAATTTGACCCAAGTTGACCCTTCGTCGAAAAAACACGGTATAGATATCCTGTAAAAGGGTAGAAATTTTCTATTTTGTCGAACCTCCTTCCCATTTTGTCAAACTTAAACCAACTTGGCCCTAATTTGACCCAAGTTGACCCTTTGTCTGAAAAAAAATGGTCGAAAAATGGTAGGAATATCCTGTAAAATGGTAGAAATATTATATTTTGTCGAACCTCCTTCCCATTTTGTCGAACTTAAACCAACTTGCCCTAATTTGACCTAAGTTGACCCTTTGTCGAAAAAAACACGGTAGGAATATCCTGTAAAATGGTAGAAATATTCTATTTTGTTAAACCTCCTTCCCATTTTGTCGAACTTAAACCACCTTGGCCCTAATTTGGCCCAAGTTGACCCTTTGTCTAAAAAAATGGTCAAAAAACATGGTAGAAATATCCTGAAAAATGGTAGAAATATTCCATTTTGTCGAACCACCTTCCCTTTTTGTCGAACTTAAACCAACTTGGCCCTAATTTGACCCAAGTTGACCCTTTGTCGGAAACAAACACGGTAGGAATATCCTGTAAAATAGTAGAAATATTTTATTTTATCGAACCCCCTTCCCATTTTGTCGAACTTAAACCAACTTGGCCCTAATTTGACCCAAGTTGACCCTTCGTCGGAAAAAACACGGTATAAATATCCTGTAAAATGGTAGAAATATTCTATTTTGTCGAACCTCCTTCTCATTTTGTCGAACTTAAACCAACTTGGCCCTAATTTGACCCAAGTTGACCCTTTGTCTGAAAAAAAAATGGTCGAAAAACAGTGGGAATATCCTATAAAATGGTAGAAATATTATATTTTGTCGAACCTCCTTCCCATTTTGTCGAACTTAAACTAACTTGGCCCTAATTTGTCCCAACTTGACCCTTTGTCGGAAAAAACACGGTAGGAATATCCTATAAAATGGTAGAAATATTCTATTTACTCGAACCTCCTTCCCATTTTGTCAAACTTAAACCACCTTGGCCCGAATTTGACCCAAGTTGACACTTTGTCTGAAAAAAATGGTCGAAAAACACGGTAGAAATATCCTGAAAAATGGTAGAAATATTCTATTTTCTCGAACCTCCTTCCCATTTTGTCGAACTTAAACCAACTTGGCCCTAATTTGACCCAAGTTGACCCTTCGTCGGAAAAAACACGATTGAAATATCCTGTAAAATGGTAGAAATATTCTATTTTGTCGAACCTGCTTCCCATTTTGTCGAACTTAAACCACCTTGGCTCTAATTTGACCCAAGTTGACCCTTTGTCTGAAAAAAAATAGTCGAAAAACACGGTAGAAATATCCTTAAAAATGGTAGAAAAATTCTATTTTGTCGAACCTCCTTCTCATTTTGTCGAACTTAAACCAACTTGGCCCTAATTTTACCCAAGTTGACCTTTCGTCGAAAAAACACAGTAGGAATATCCTGTAAAAGGGTAGAAATATTCTATTTTGTCGAACCTCCTTCCCATTTTATCAAACTTAAACCAACTTGGCCCTAATTTGACCCAAGTTGACCCTTTGTCTGAAAAAAATGGTCCAAAAATGGTAGGAATATCCTGTAAAATGGTAGAAATATTATATTTTGTAGAACCTCCTTCCCATTTTGTCGAATTTAAACCAACTTAGACCTAATTTGACCCAAGTTGACCCTCTGTCGGAAAAAACTCGGTAGGAATATCGTGTAAAATGGTAGAAATATTCTATTTTGTCGAACCTCCTTCACATTTTGTCGAACTTAAACCACCTTGGCCCTAATTTGACCCAAGTTGACCCTTTGTCTAAAACAAATGGTCGAAAAACACGGTAGAAATATCCTGAAAGATGGTAGAAATATTCTATTTTGTCGAACCTCCTTCCCATTTTATCGAACTTAAACCAACTTGGCCCTAATTTGACCCAAGTTGACCCTTTTATCGGAAAAAACACGGTAGGCATATCCTGTAAAATGGTAGAAATATTTTATTTTATCGAACCTCCTACTCATTTTGTCGAACTTAAACCAACTTGGCCCTAATTTGACCCAAGTTGACCCTTCGTCGGAAAAAACACGGTAGAAATATCCTCTAAAATGGTAGAAATATTCTATTTTGTCGAACCTCCTTCTCATTTTGTCGAACTTAAACCAACTTGGCCCTAATTTGACCCAAGTTGACCCTTTGTCTGGAAAAAATGGTCGAAAAACGGTTGGAATATCCTGTAAAATAGTAGAAATATTATATTTTGTCGAACCACCTTCCCATTTTATCGAACTTAAACCAACTTGGCTCTAATTTGACCCAAGTTGACCCTTTGTCGGAAAAAATATGGTAGGAATATCCTATAAAATGGTAAAATATTCTATTTAGTCGAACCTCCTTCCCATTTTGTCGAACTTAAACCACCTTGGCCCGAATTTGACCCAAGTTGACCCTTTGTCTGAAAAAAATGGTCGAAAAACATGGTAGAAATATCCTGAAAAATGATAGAAATATTCTATTTTGTCGAACCTCCTTCCCATTTTGTCGAACTTCAACCAAGTTGGCCCTAATTTGACCCAAGTTGACCCTTCATTGGAAAAAACACGATAGAAATATCCTGTAAAAGGGTAGAAATATTCTATTTTGTCAAACCTCCTTCCCATTTTGTCGAACTTAAACCAACTTGACCATAATTTGACCCAAGTTGACCCTTCGTCTGAAAAAAATGGTCAAAAAATAGAAGGAATATTCTGTAAAATGGTAGAAATATTATATTTTGTCACACCTCCTTCCCATTTTGTCGAACTTAAACCAACTTGGCCCTAATTTGACCCAAGTTGACCCTTTGTCGGAAAAAACACGGTAGGAATATCCTGTAAAATGGTAGAAATATTCTATTTTGTCGAACCTCCTTCCCATTTTGTCGAACTTAAACCAAGTTGGCCCTAATTTGACCCAAGTTGACCCTTTGTCTAAAAAAAATGGTCGAAAAATGGTAGGAATATCCTGTAAAATGGTTGAAATATTATATTTTATCGAACCTCCTTCATATTTTGTCGAACATAAACCAACTTGGCCCTAATTTGACCCAAGTTGTCCCTTTGTCGGAAAAAACACGGTAGAAATATCCTGTAAAATGGTAGAAATATTCTATTTTTTCGAACCTCCTTCCCATTTTGTCGAACTTTAACCAACTTGGCCCTAATTTGACCCAAGTTGACCCTTTGTTTGAAAAAAATGGTCGAAAAACATGGTAGAAATATCTTGAAAAATGATAGAAATATTCTATTTTGTCGAACCTCCTTCCCATTTTGTCGAACTTAAACCAACTTTGGTCAACATGGAAAAACATGGTCAAAAAACACGGTAAGGAATATTATAGAAAATGGTAGAATTAACACTAAATTGCATACAATGTGGATACACCTGTAATAACGTGGAAAAACCTGCAAACATGTTATGAAATGGACATAATACAATCCAACCAGCAGCTCATTGAACATTTAACATTGATAGCATATCCAAATTGTACAGGTACTTATTCAATTTGTGCATACAAAAATTATTGTACCCAGTCAGCAATTAAAACGCCCTTAAATAGTTCTAGGCTTACTATAGCCCGAATTTTTTGCATGTCAGCCTGGGAGTGATCAAAGGGACGATCATAAATTAAAGATTCTATACATTTTAATACAAATAATACACAATCAGGGTGGTCTAGATCCTGGATCGGGCATGCTTGCTGCCATTCTACTCCCCAACGCCGCATATCCAGCGTCCTGTTTGTCTCATGGGCATTATGATCCCCTAAAAAGACTGACTGCAAAGGGAACAAAATTGATTTCAAGAGCATCAATGTATCTAATACCAATTTAAAAACCTAAATTGATACGTACATATTTACTAATTATTCGTTTGTCACTCAGGGTGGTGCCTAATGAATTGAATACTAGCATCTTTTTCTGCATGAAATCAAAATAAATTAGGAACCAGTGATCATTGTTAATTACATGGCAGAATAATCGCTTCAAGTATCTCATTCGGCTTCCTGGCAATTCCTCCAGTTGGCTTGTAGCTGCGGCCTGCATTTTCTTTGTCTCATAATAGCAGCACAATGGGGAAATATAACCAAAACCACGAATCGCTTGTTTCTTTCTAGTTTTGTATGTCATGGACTGTGCAATCAGAAGTGATGTATATGCATCCATAACCTACACAAAATAGAAGAATTAGCTAACTTGCTTGTGATACTTACAAAATGATGCAAGAATGAAATGATACCTACTGAATTGCTCTCACGTTCATTGAACAACACCTGGAAAATCCACGATTTGTGTATTTTCGATGGATATGATTCATTAAAAAGTTGTAAGTCCCATGACAAGAAGGTTTTAATTTCTTCTTTCATTGCCGGTGTTAATATGTCGTGTCTAGCATAATCTTTCCTATGTTTGTACTGAAGACACAAAACTCATATGTCAACATAACTTACCACCTAAGATAACAAATATAAATGTGGTTAATCTTGAGATTTACCTTATCAGCATAAATAGGATCAGGTGCATTTTCATCCACAACCACTGGCGCAACTACTTTGGCCTTTTTCTTTCCTTCTGTATATGGGCTTGATAGTGCTCTTGACCGTTTCCTGGGTCTCTTCCCTAATAGTTGGCTCAATTGCACTTGCCCAGCGGAAGCAAATTGTGGCCCTGATTCATCATCCTCCTCCTCCTGCCCCTCCTCACCATATTTCCCCCCTGATTTCAGCTTATTGTTCTCTTCGACTAATTCCATAATTCTTTTATTCAATTCTTCATGTTGGAGTACTGCAGCCTCTTTACCACTACTGATTTCTTCCAGTAGTTGGTTTATTCGTGATTCATGGTCAGCTTTCATCAGCTAACTGGCTACGTCTGACGACTCCTTTCAGACCCTTATTCTCGGCCGAAAGACTCTGCAGCTTTGCAACAAACTCATATCTCTGCAATTCTGCAGCCTCTTTCAGATTTTTATTCTCGGCAATCTGAGACGCAATGCGTGCTTCCAACTTATTCACCTAGCAATGTCACATATCAACTTATCACACGTTCTATTATTGTTACAAACAAAGTTATTAAATAGACAAACTCACCAACTCTTTTAGGTCATGGTTTTCCTGAAGCAGCTCATACACGCGAGCCTTCAGGGTATTAATCTCTTGAATAAGCTCCTGTATATATGTATCAGGATTATTTACCTAGAAAAATATATATCATTCAGACCCTTCAACATATAAGACAATCAGTTTACAAAAATACTACTATAACATGACAAATGGAGGACTAACATTTACATGCGAATGCAATTCTTCCTTTAGTGACTCATTCTCTTTAAGAAGCTCAACAATTCTGGCTTCCATCTTATTTATCTAACAAACAAGTTCATTAAGCACTGTTAGTTGAATGCATTACTATAAGAGCCTAAATAGAAAATTAACATGTCAATAACTTACTGTGTCTCTATAGAATGGCGTGGTTGCTTCCAGCTCTTCAGCATCCTGGATTGGGCACTCTTTAGCATACTGTTCAACATTTTGTTCTGCCTCTTCAGCACCCTGTTTAGCGTGTTGTTCTGCCTCTTCAGCATGCTGTTCTGCCTCTTCAGCATGAGACGGTGCTAAATGACAAAAAACCATCTCATGTGCATCGAGAATCAGGTCAAAAATGATCTGCGCATATTAACATCATGATTAGCCAACGAAGTAACAAACAATTATCTCATACAACTAGCAAACATACTGTGTCAACTGTCATTTGCTGAATAAGTTTATGATAAGTCAGTCTTCGGCCTATTTTCACTTTGGACCATCTGAGCAGGCGAGGGTATATACCCTCAAATCCATCTTCCCTAAACTCATTGTACAACGTACAATGCTCATACAACCAAACCTGCAAATTGAACATTATGTTAAATGTAATTACAAATATCAAATTACCATAAATAAATAAGATCATATATTCAGAAGAAAACTTACCCATAGCACAATGGCACATCCAGCGAATCCACTGGGCTTTGCCTTCTTTATACACCTTGTCAAATCGTCGGTCATATAACGATATATTGCTTCAGCCCAATCATACTAGGTGACCTTGGATATGTCTTCCACAACGTCTACTAAAAACCCATCTAAGCTATAAATTATCCGACTAAATAAAAATGTGCAGCATATATACAGTAGTGCCAAAATCCTAGCTCTTATTTCAAGGCAACCTTTATTTAGTTCGTCCTCCTCCTCAAGGCCATCTTTAGCTTACTTTCCAATAGCAAACATGTTATTCTCTTCCCTTTAAATTCCTCATTGTAGAAGGGGGACTCACTTGATTCATCAAAGTCTACCAATTCCCCTATTCATGGCAGTCCAAGGATGACTGCAACATCCTTTACTGTGAATTCCACAAAATTACCATTCACAGTAAATCCCTTCCTTTCCTTATCCCAGTTGGATACCAAATATTCTACTGCAACAGAATCCATCTAAATTGCTGGCCCTTGAACCAAATGGCCAAAGGGGGTTGCAGACAGTAATTCCTTAATCCTTGGCCATTGTGGTAATCCATGTAAAAATGTATTCATTCAGTGCATTGAGCACCTACTGATGCGCCGTCGAGGTACTTCCTTCTTCTTTGGGGACTTAGCTGGCTTTCTAATACATGTCTTGTATCTAACCCTACTCCTACTCGTGTCAGCACGTGTGTCAGTTCTTGTGTTAGGGTTAGCATCACTTGAACTACCATTGGAACTCTCACTTTCGGAGCTCATATTGCTGAAAATATCTGGAAACTATGAAAAACAAACTGTATTAGGTTATGCATTATGTAGAAACACCTTGGTATCCACATGATGGACACCGTGTCCATGATGTGGATACCAAGGATGAACCCTAAATTCTATAGAATTAGGGTTACATTGTTGGTGTCCACGATGATGGACATCGTGTCCATGATGTGGATACCTTGTCATCTAACCCTAAATTCTACAAAATTAGGGTTACATTGGTGGTGTCCACGATGACGGACACCGTGTCCACTATGGGGACACTGTGTCCACGATGGGGATACCAAACACAGTGTGTATCCATGATAGTTTATTTTAAATCCATGATAATCTGAATTTGCATCCACGATAAAAGTAAATAACTTACCAAGAAATTTGCAGAGGATGTTATGAACTAAGACTAACGAACTAAGCCTGACTGCCTGAGGTCGGCCGAGAGGTCGGCTAGAGTTCAGTAGTCGGGCGAGAGGTCGGCTAGGGTTCTCGGCGTCGACGAGAAATTTTGGAAAATTTGGTCGCAGGTTTAGGGTCGACGGTGGTGTGGGAGAGAGAGAGCACGCGGGGGCGGGGTTTAATGCATTTGGAAAAAGTAACCAGGGTTACCTGTAGCGCCGGGTAACAGGACGTTAACGGGAGCGGGTAGGCATTAAGATTCGCGAGATCTGACGCGCTTTAAGATTCGAGAAACATGGTCGAAAAACATGGTAGGAATATCCTATCGGAAATGGTAGAAATATTCCATTTTGTCGAACCTCCTTCCCATTTTGTCGAACTTAAACCAACTTGGCCCTAATTTGACCCAAGTTGACCCTTCGTCGGAAAAAACACGGTAGAAATATCCTGTAAAATGGTAGAAATTTTCTATTTTGTCGAACCTCCTTCCCATTTTGTCGAACTTAAACCAACTTGGCCCTAATTAGACCCTAGTTAACGCTTTGTCTGAAAAAAAATGGTCAAAAAACGGGAGAAATATCCTGTAAAATGGTAGAAATATTCTATTTTGTCGAACCTCCTTCCCATTTCGTCGAACTTAAACCAACTTGGCCCTAATTTGACCCAAGTTGACCCTTTGTCGGAAAAAACACGGTAGGAATATCCTGTAAAATGGTAGAAATATTCAATTTTGTCGAACCTCCTTCCCATTTTGTCGAACTTAAACCAACTTGGCCCTAATTTGACCCAAGTTGATCCCTTTGTTGGAAAAAACACGGTAGGAATATCCTGTAAAATGGTAGCAATATTCTATTTTGTCGTACCTCCTTCCCATTTTGTCGAACCTAAACCACCTTGGCCCTAATTTGACCCAAGTTGACCCTTTGTGTGAAAAAAATGGAGGAAAAACACGGTAGAAATATCCTGTAACATGGTAGAAATATTCTATTTTGTCGAACCTCCTTCCCATTTTGGTGATTGATGCATTTTTCAGATACATCATGGATTTTTGGGGAACATCCTTCCCATTTAAGTATATTGTGGATTTTTAAGAATATCGTGGATTTTTATGAATAGCGTGGATTTTTGAAAAGATCGTGAATTTTTTGGTGAACATCGTGGATTTTTCAGAAACATCGTGGATTTTTGTGTAACATCGTGGATTTTTAGGAATATCGTGGTAGAAATATTCTATTTTGTCGAACCTCCTTCCCATTTTGTCAAACTTAAACCAACTTGGCCCTAATTTGACCCAAGTTGACCCTTTGTCCGAAAAAACACGGTAGGAATATCCTATAAAATGGTAGAAATATTCTATTTTATCGAACCTCCTTCCCATTTTGTCGAACGTAAACCAACTTGGCCCTAATTTGACCCAAGTTGACCCTTTGTCGAAAAAAACACGGTTGGAATACCCTGTAAAATGGTAGAAATATTCTATTTTGTCGAACCTCCTTCCCATTTTGTCGAACTTAAACCAACTTAGCCCTAATTTGACCCAAGTTGACCCTTTGTCAAAAAAAAAAAAGGTAGGAATATCCTGTAAAATGGTAGAAATATTCTATTTTATCGAACCTCCTTCCCATTTTGTCGAACTTAAACCACCTTGGCCCTAATTTGACCCAAGTTGACCCTTTGTCTGAAAAAAAAATGGTCAAAAAACACGATAGAAATATCCTGTAAAATGGTAGAAATATTCTATTTTGTCGAACCTCCTTCCCATTTTGGTGATTGATGCATTTTTCAGATACATCATGGATTTTTGGGGAACATCCTTCCCATTTATGTATATCATGGACTTTTATAAATAGCGTTGATTTTTGAAAAGATCGTGGATTTTTGGATAACATCGTGGATTTTTAGGAATATCATGGTAGAAATATTTTATTTTGTCTAACCTCCTTCCCATTTTGTCGAACTTACACCACCTTGGCCCTAATTTGACCCAAGTTGACCCTTTGTCTTAAAAAAATGTTCGAAAAACACAGTAGGAATATCCTGTAAAATGGTAGAAATATTCTATTTTATCGAACCTCCTTCCCATTTTGTCGAACTTAAACCAACTTGCCCCTAATTTGACCCAAGTTGACCCTTTGTCGGAGAAAACACAGTAGAAATATCCTGTAAAATGGTAGAAATATTATATTTTGTCGAACCTCCTTCTATCACAGGGTAGAAATTTACTAAAACATGGTAGAAAAATTCTACAATATGGTAGAACAAGGGTAGGAATTTATTAAAATATGGTAGAAAAAAAAATTCTATAACATGGTAGAAAATCTCAGGACATGGTAGAAATATTCTCCAACAGGGTAGAAAAATTCTATATTGTCGAACCTCCTTCCCATATTGTCGAACCTGAACCAACTTGGCAAACAATCGCCTGTTCGAGTTTGACAAACAATGCCTTGAAGATCGTCGAACCGCCAGAGGCAATCGTCGAACATAGGCTTTGACAATATATGCATCAAGTACAAAATGGTTAGTGCACACACAAGTTGAAATCATACTTATATTCAGAGGCGCATCAAGTATTAAAACATTCCTACATAGAACTCTAGAAGTAACAGTAAACAATATAACAATACTTAAACCGCCCATTCACTGGATAATTGACCCCTGAATAATTCTAAACTAATTTCAACACGAAGTCTAGGCATGTCGGCTTGGGAAAAATCAAATGCCTTTCTCGAAAGGATAAGGTCTAAGAATTTCATCATGTACACTGCACAATCAACACTACGATCCGGCTGTTTTGGGCAATCTGTAGCCCATTGAAGATCTTTAATTGTTTTATCTGTCGAATTATATTTGGTATTCATTTTAAAATGATGTTGGAGAAGAACCATCTGCAAATTATTAGTGGAAACATTCAGTGCTCTCAATGAGAGCTCTACATTAACAAGTTGGAAATGCATGATAAAGATTGTCATACCAGCTTCTTGACCACTGCTTTATCCATGGCCTTTGGGCGCAAAGAATTGTATATAATAATTTCCTTTCTCTTCACGGTGATTGAGGCCAGGTACCAATGTCTCTCATTATATATTGGGCACAATATGACCTCTGTTAAATGAATGTTCTCATCGTTGACACGTTCTAGAAGCTGACCTGCTGCTCCATACTGATGGCCCAGATAACAAGTTAGATATTTAGCATAGATATAAGTGACTTCCCTATATTGATTTGGGTGTCTCCTTGCTCTGTCAAGAAGTAAAGCAGTGTATCCATCGATCACCTACATTAAGGTTTCTGTCAATACTTTATTCATAGCAACAAAGAAGTTTGCATTGACTATACATACCCAATTAGAGATCAGCTCTCCAAATAGTACTTCACATATTTCCCGTTTAGTTAATTCCCACTTTTCTTCTTCATTAAATATTCTCACCTCCCAATCAACAAACAAATCCAAATTCATCTTCGTTTGTTCATCGAGCGTATCTTGGCAATAGTAATCTCTGCTCGTCTTGAACTGAAACATCATCAATAACGTCAATATTGTAGAAGGCAAGTATGGAAATGCTGCAAATGTGGAAAGTTATTACCTTATCAGGGCCTTGATCTGGTTTGTTTTCCAGTTCTTCCACATCGATATCCACTCTCCTCTTCTTTCTCACCATTTCTTGTTGGGCATAGGGACTAGGTAGTGATGGTGAAGGCCGCTTAGTCCTTTTCCCTTTTCCTTTAGAGGATCCCGCATCAGTCTCATCCTCCTTTTCCAGCTTTGCGATTTGTTCTTTCAGTGCTTTCATTTCATCTTCATAATTACGTATTTTCTCTTCATACTCAAGTATTTTCTCCACAATGTGAACACTACATTCATCATCATCATCGTGCCAACTCTGACTGACAAGGGCTTCATTTTCTTCTTTCAAGTTTTGGTTTTGTTCTACAAGTTCATTAATTTTTTTCACGAAGCACTCATTTTCCATCTTCCTTTCCTCTATCATCTTCTCAATCTCTGCTGCATTTTTCTTGTTCTCTTCTTGTAGCTACTCAACCAACTGCTCATTTCCTTCTTCCAGTTGCTCAACCAGCTGCTTATTTTTTTCTTCCAGCTGCTCAACCAGCTGCTTATTTTTTTCTTCCAGCTACTCAATTTGCTACTGATTTTCTTCTTCCAGCTGCTCAATTTGCTGCTTATTTCCTTTTCGCAGCTGCTCAATTTACTGCTTATTTCCTTCTCGTAGCTGCTCAATTTGCTGCTTATTTCCTTCTCGCAGCTACTCAATTTGTTCATGTAGCATGGCATTTTCTTCCCGCAACTGCTCACAAATTGCTGAAATCCTGCGATGTTCATGGATTTTATTCTGAACTAGCTGCTCAACTTCTTCAACCTGCTGGATCCGTAACTTATTTTCTTCTTTCAATGCTACAATCTCATGTTGCAGCTTTATTCTCTCCTCTAGATGCTTTGATTTTTCATCAGCAAGTTCTTCTATCTTGCTCTCAAGTACCTTCACTTTGCAGTTTTGGAACATTCTCCTGTCCCAACACCCCTATCAATGTTAGGGGTACATACTTCATCATGCAACTGCAAATAAAATAAGCAGCTGCATTAACATAAACCCTAATGTACACGGAATAAAAGAAGCAAGTGTGGACTCACATTGCGGCAGGTATCAAATGACACAATTGCAGTTGGTCCTTCAATCTGGGGAGGATCATCCTCTGTATGTAAATGATCCCTCTCCCTCTCTTCTTCCTCAAGTTCATATATTATCTGTAAGCAGGTGAATACACCAATAAGGAAGTAAACAATAAAAATGTTTCATACCGTTTGGGCACTGAGGGTTTTTATATATTTAAAATATGCATTTCTCCTTGAAGCCTTTACTTGTGCCCAACAAAATATATGAGGGTAAATATTCCCCTCCATTTCCTTTCTTCATAAGTAACAATGTTCATATAACCATACCTGTAAAGAAACAAAAAAGGATTCAGTTACAAGCATAAAAAAAAAGAAATTGAGTTAAGGCTAAACATACATTTAGAAGGATGCTACACCCAGCGATGCTCTTCACACCTTTCAATACCCGCAACTTACTCTTATCCAATTCTTCTACTAAGTAACGATAGACTGCCTCAGCCCAATTATACTTACTTAACAAACTGACATCCTCCACATAAGATGCTAGATATGCCGAAAGACTGTAATTTATTCGTGCAAATAGAAATGTACAGAATATATATAAAACACTAAGCCTCAAGAGTTTTGCACTATCCTCAACAGTCTTGGTCATCTTCTTCTCTAACATTCTTCTGTTGATTGTTGCACCACCAAATTTTGACATGTAGAATGGTGTAGATGGCTGGTCACCATCAAAAACCACCAACTCTCCTTCGGATTTCAAACCAAGAATTAAAGTTACATCTCTTACAGTAAACCCAACAAATGTCCCATTAAGATTGAATCCTCTTTTTGCAGAATCCCAAAGAGGTATCTGGTACTCTAGTCCCATCAATTCCAGCCTTACGGATGGGCCCTCAAATAGTTGTCCAAATGGAGTCACTGACAATTGCTGCTTCAGATCACATCCATTTGACACCTTACCAATAAATGAGTGTAATCTGCTCATTGAACATCTGCTATAAGATATACGCTTTTCTTTCCCAGTGGAAGTTTCATCTTTCACGTCCATATCAGCCTCATAGTCGATCTTAGTTGAACTAGAATTCTTCATTGTTGCAACACACTGCTTTAAGCCAAGTTAGACGAAAAGAGAATAAGTTCGACAATATGCAAAAAACATGGAATTAGAGATTGCATAAAATTTATAAATAAAGTACTATTGTATACAAGTCACATGGGGTCAAGTTCGACAAAATACACAGGAGTTCGACAATATCATCAATTAACAATCACGAGGATTTAGGGATTGAAAAAAATATATAAATTAAGTACTATTGCATCCAAGTCAATGCCCATTCGTTATACCAGGTTTGGGTCAACTTTGGGCCAAGCTGGTTCAAGTTTGGTTCAGGTTTGGGTAAAGTTCGACAAAATACATAGGAGTTCAACAATATCATCAATTAACAATCACGGGGATTTAGGGATTGAACAAATTGTATAAATTAAGTACTATTGCATCCAGGTCAATGCCCATTCATTATACTAGGTTTGGGTCAACTTTGGGCCAAGCTAGGTCAAGTTTGGTTCAGGTTTAGGTAATGTTCGACAAAATACACAGGAGTTTGACAATAGCATCAATTAACAATCACGAGGATTTAGAGCTAGTAAACATTGTATAAATTAAGTACTATTGCATCCAAGTCAATGCCCATTCATTATACCAGGTTTGGGTCAACTTTGGGTCAAGTTCGACAAAATAGATAGGAGTTCTACAATATCATCCATTAACAATCACAGGGATTTAGAGAATGGAAAAACTGTATAAATTAAGTACTATTGCATCCAAATCAATGCCCATTCATTATACCAGGTTTGGGTCAAGTTTGGGGAAAGTTCAACAAAATACATAGGAGTTCGACAATATCATCCATTAACAATAACAGAGATTTAGGGATTAAAAAAACGTATAAATTAAGTACTATTGTATCTTTACCTATGTCCATTCATTATACCAGGTTTGGGTCAAGTTTGGATCAAGTTCGTCAAAATAAATAGAAGTTCGTCAAGATAAACAGAAGTTCGACAATATCCAAGTCAATGTCAATTCATTTATGAGGTTCGACAATAAAATCATAAGAAGTTCGACCATGAACTGGAAATTCTCCGCGACATAACATCACTAATTTCAGGCAAATTTTCATACAAATAGTGTTACATGGAAGATAATAAAAATATAGTGTTAGTACGAAGATAATAATCCTATAAAAATAAATCAAATGTCCTTACCAGGACACAAATGGAGAAGGGGGTGAAAATGCTGGCCGGGAAGGAGCGACGGCACTCGGCTCGACGTAGAACGAACTCGGTAGAAAGAAGATAATAACGCTAGTGTTAGAAAGAAGAAGGAAGATAATAAATCTATAAATCAAATGTTCTTACTACGGCACTAACGGAGAAGGGGGTGAAAACTACGGCACTGACGGAGAAGGGGGTGAAAATGCTGGCCGGGAAGCAGCGATGGCTCTCGGCTCGACGGAGAACGAACTCGGAGAGGGTTATGGTGGTGGAGCGACGGCCCTCGGCACGACGGAAGAGCGAGCGGGTGGATTTAGTGTTTCTGCTTCGTTTCGGCGAGAGCGGGATGGGTGCAGGAATTTGGAGAGACGTGGAGAGAGAACAGGAAGCAGGTGATTACTGGAGAGACCTAGAGAGAGAGAGATAAACTGTGGTTGGGTTGAGTTAGGGGATGGTTACGGAGACGGAGCGGGATGGTTACGGAGACGGAGCGGGACGGGAGACGGAGCGAAAAAGTAGATGGGACGGAACGGCAATCGACGGCGGCAATGAAATCAACAGTTGTGACGGAGAGTTGAGTGCTTTGGGAGCGCGCATAGCGGATGAGCCTTGAGATGAATGACGGATATTTTGCCGTGCATAAGGTACCTAGTCACGGGCCGTGCCTAGGACTTTCTTTTCGTTGGATGACCGATGGTAGTGAGCCATGTTTTTCTCCAACGCGGGCGAAAGAAAGAAGCTATTCAACATTGGATAGCTAGATCTCCTAAGCTCCATCCAACAAACAACATCTCTCTAGGCACTTCAATTTTAATCTAACCTATGAGATTTGACAACCTAGATCTGATATGAAAATTAGTCCATATTTATCTAGAAATGATGATTCAGAGTCATGCAACATTATATTTGACAACTCTATGATAAATCTAAAAAATCATCAAGTATTATTTTATCTAAAAGTTTGACATTGATTTATGCATATACGAGCCAATCGGAAGATTATAGAGGTGATAATTCTTACTAAATCGAGCTTCATCTTTCCTGTTCTATGCTCAAATATTAGATCAGTATCAAAATTAACGAGGATCTATGAATTAAGATGGACAATACTAAATAAGTTGTCAATTCTTTAAAATTTTAATTTTGCAAATAAACATTAAAATTTTAATTTTGCAAATAAACTAACATGTAGTATAAGCTTGGGTTTTCAAAACATGCAATCTCCCACTACATCAGTCACCACTCATGACTCGTGACTATGGCTGCGTTTGGGGCTGCTGGCTGCCCGCTTTTGCGGGTGCGGCCAGCAGAATACCATGGATATTCATCGTTTGGCGCTGATTTTGCTGGGCGCACCAGCCAAAAACAGCTAGCCCAGAGAATCAGCTTCTTACCTGCTTCTAGTGCCCCGCAGATGCTTTCGTCGCATGTGTCCAGCACCTTTCGTCACGAGCATCTCGCCGAACTGCTGCCTCACCGATCATGCTCCTCGCCGACCGCCAATCTCCGACCTCCGATCGTTCTCCTCTCCGACCACTGATCATGCTCCTCTCCGCACGTCCAGATCCTGTTCCTCTCCGACCGACGATCTCCACCTCGCACGTCCAGATCCAGCTCCGTCGCCTTCTAGTTCCCTGCTCCAGATCCGCCGCCTACCAACTCCTCGTCTGGCTCCGCCTGCTCCAGTCAACGCGGCTTCAGCTCCCTGCTCCCAGACTGCTGCCTGCTCTTGCTCCCACTCCCAACTCCCTACTCCCGATCCGCCGCCTCCCAACTCCTCATCTAGCTCGGTCTACTCTAGCCAACGCAACTCCAACCCCCTGCTCCTAGCTTGCCGCCTGCTCCCTGCTCGCTGCTCCCACGGCGGTGCCCAATCCAAGCAAGAGGAGTGCAGAAAGCATTAGCGTTCCGCCGCCTTCGGTGTATCAACAGCTATCTGGACCGACCCAACTTCCGCCTCCGGTGGTCGCGGGTCTCTCCCAGACACAAACGCAGAGCCAGCCGCATCCCCTCGTCTCCACCGGTCTCCGCCTCTCCTTGGCAGATTTCCAGTAGCAGCAAACTCTAAACCAGGCCGACCCCCTTCTCTCCTCTTCTTCCTCTTCTCTTATTCCCCAAGACCTAGCCACTCTAATCAAACAACACAAGGACGAAATCGATCAATTCCTTCGCGTCTAGGTTAAGAGTCATCTCTTTCTCTTCGATCGATTCCTCTCCTTTGCTACGGGAAACAAAAATTATTTTTTTCCCTTTTTCTTCTTCTTCTCTCAGGGAGAGCAGCTTCAGCGGGAATTAGCAGAGAGGCAACAAAAGCACTTTAGATCATTATTAGGCATAGTTAAGGAGTCAACCTCGAGGCGGTTATGAGAGAAGGAGGCGAAAATGGAATGAGTGGCACAGCTCCCAGCTCCACCCCAGCGCCTGCTCCCAGCTCCCCGCTCCCGGCGTGCTCAGCCCCAGCTCCCCTACTGCTCTGCTTGTGGTCTGCTCCAAGTGCACCGAGTCCCTTGCTCCAAGTACGCCGTTTCCGGTGCTGTTGAACCAGATGCATCACCTCCTCATGGTCTTCTCCGCTGACCTCGCCAGGTCTTCTCCGCCGTGGGCCGAACCTCCTTCCGCTGCCCCAGGGAGTCCACCAAGTGATTCTGCTTCTACTTCTCTCAATGAGTCCACTAAATAGCTTCTGCTTCTCTCAACCAGCTACTTTTCAACTAGTGATTCTTCAGCCAGCAACCAGCAGAAGCGGAATCAACCCCAAACTGGCCCTATATCTACTCTGCTCACTATTGTTGCCAAGTTTTTCTCTTGGAACTATTGTTACAGTTGTGGACCGGAAGCTTTGAATACCTCTCCTTCTCGGCTATAATTGGCAGACGAGCACTACAACAACACTTGTCTCAGCCTCACTAGAACGGGAAGAAGGAATAGAGATCTCCCCCAACTTCCCCAAAGAGATAAAAGCCTTAGAGAACCTAGGCCAAGATCTTGTTCTCGCTAACCCACCCTCCTAAGGCCATCCCTCCGGGAATGGTGTGGCTCCAACCCTTTCTTTATTTTTCCTTCTTTAGCAATCCAACCTCCGTTCGCCTCCGATCTCAGGTAACCTCCTCCTTCTCTCGCTCTCTTTGCTTGCCTTTTTTTTTTCAATGTCCTCTTTCTCTTTTGTCTTTCCCAGCAAGCCCATCCCTCTCTCCATCCTTCACGTGTCCCAGCCAAGTCCTTAGAGCCATGATGTTCTCGAAGCCTCGAAGCCTTGAAGCCTTCTCCTGACAAGTAAATAGCATAAGGAGCTTCGTCTTTGTTGACCAATTTTGACTGACATTCCCTTCAAGATGAAGGGCCATTTAATTGAAATCAATTTCAAAATAATTGAACTACTCCTGGTCTAGTATAAAATTGTTGGGAAACCGTGGGGATATTTTACAAAATTTCAGAGATGCAAACACATTGCGCAGCGGAAGAATATCCACGAAACAGGCCGGTCCCAAAAACCCAATGAAGATCGCATGCGAGAGAGTCGACACGATGAGATAGAAGATACCTTAAGCAAGACGAGGCTGAGGTCGTAGTAGGCGCTCAACCGTGCGCCCTCTGCAGTTTCACACACACAGATCACCTCGAGTCCTCGTCTTCCACACCCGGTGCTAGCCTCGGGAAGAAGATCCAAGCTTTGTCCTTCTTTTACACTACTTGCGCCACCTCCAAGGAATATGCGCCAAGAGAAAGGAGGAAGAAGGAGATGAAGACAAGCCGCTAAGACACCAATGTTCCTTGCGCCAAGAGGAAAGGAGGAAGAGGTGCTCTCAGCCTTGATGGAAGAAGAAGCCACTCGCCCTCAAGAAGTCGCCCTCTCTTGTGATCACACCTCCAAGGGAATTGTATATCAAGAGGGGCGGCTAGGGTCTCTATTTATTTATAGAGACCTTGGGCGGCAATGACTGGCCACAATTAAACCAAAGTGGGCGGCTAGGAGAGGATGTAGGGAATTAAGTCCTAATCCAATTAGGACTCTAATTATTTAAATAATTAAATCCTAATCCAATTTGGATTCTACTTAATTATTTAAACAATTAAATCCTAATCCAATTAGGATTCTAATTAATTAATTAAATAATTAGTCCTAATCCAATTAGGATTCCAATTAAGTAATTAATTAATCCTTACATGATTAATTTCAAACCATATGCGTTAACCCTAGTCTAACCAAGGTTAATCACACGCCTACTATCTCCCTCTCCTTAAGCCCAGTAAGCCCAACTTTACAATGGGCCCAGCCCAAGGTCCATTATGCATGTTAACCAAGCCCTTGGATCCAATCCAATTTATCCCAATATCAAATTAGGCTAACCATGGTTAATATGCCGTAAATGGAAGTTGGCCCCAATAAATTTCTTCCATCTCATTAGGCCCATTGGCGCTGATGAAATCTCCAAAATAGATCCGAGTTATCCAATAACTCGATCGTAAGGCTTCCTGATCAATACGAGAACTCGAGTATCAAGGTGTGCGACCCTGTAGGTTCTTCTGACGTTGGCAGTGCTGACCTAAGGTCACCACAAGCAGTGAGTGGCACCTAGCAATGCATCGCTGCTACCCAAGTCATCGGAATGGATATCGACATCGACATCCCCATCAATGCAACTAGGTACAGATGCATTACAGTCTCTTTGCCGAACTGATATCCGATTGGCCAAGTGTGTCACCACTTGTTTTTATCCAATCTCGTGGCTATGACTAAATCAGGTCTAACCTGGGTATGGCCATACACTTTCAGTCATAGAACCATAGAGGAGCTCCATGGATATCAAGCTTCCCTTAGGAAGGGGCAAATCCTATGTCTGTGCATTGACCTTCTCATATGGGTCGTGATATGCCCAATGACAACCGTTATTACCTCCCAACTACGGCAAGGCATTAGGTTGTATCAAAGCATATCTCTAACCATATATAATGGCCAATGACCTCAAGTCAAGGGATCAATGCATCTCCTATCACTTGTGAGAATAACTCATGACACCAAGTTATTGCCTCACAGCGGGTCGGTCCAATATATCCACCACTGATATACCCATATGCCTGCGTTAGCACCTCGTGCCAAACCAACCCATATACCAGTCTTACAAGTATCATAGCTGTCTCATATCCACTAAGATACATTGACTGGGGACAATAGTTTGAGCACAGATCCAATCTGTCTCTAGGGACATTATCATGTAGGTACACAAACGCAGATGTAAACAAACATTAATAACGACAATGCCAGTAATGATACATAAATATCAATGTCAAGTAGTACAAATAATGGACCATAACTAGGTCCTAGGGCATATACACCAACAATCTCCCACTTGCACTAAGACCTAGAGGTTGAGAAATCTTAACCCCATATCTCTAGTGTGACCATCATGCTTCTACTGCGCCACAGCCTTGGTCAATGGGTCTGCTAGATTGTTCTCGGTGTCAACTCTGCTAATCTTAACATCACCTCTGTCTATGATCTCTCTGATCAAGTGAAATCTCCTGAGTATGTGTTTGGATTTTTGATGAGACCGTGGTTCCTTGGCTTATGCAATTGCTCCATTGTTACCACAGTAGATTTCAATGGGATCCACTGCACTGGGAACCACCTGAAGTTCATAAATGAACTTCCTTATCCAAACAGCTTCTTTGGCTGCCTCAGAAGCGGCCACATACTCAGCTTCGGTTGTAGAATCAGCTATGATGGATTGCTTGAAGCTCTTCCAGCATACAGCACCTCCATTCATCTTGAACACATAGCCGGCCTGCGATCTGAAGTCATCAGGGTCAGACTGGAAAGATGCATCAGTGTAGCCCTACATACTGAGCTCTTCCTGTCCCCCATAGACTAGGAACAAATCCTTAGTTCTTCTCAAATACTTTAGGATGTTCTTTACAGCCACCCAGTGCTGTAATCCAGAATTGGATTGGTATCGGCTGGTTATGCTCACAGCATAAGCCACATCTAGTCTAGTACACAACATTGCATACATGATCGATCCCACTACTGAAGCATAAGGCACTCGACTCATGTCATCCCTCTTAGCCTGTGTGGTGGGACACTGGCTCTTTGAGAGAGTAAGGCTATGTCTCACTGGAAGGTACCCTTTCTTGGATTGCTCCAAGCTAAACCTCTATAGGACCTTATCAATGTAAGTACTTTGACTAAGGGCTAGGAGCCTCTTGGATCTATCCCTGTAGATCCTCATGCCTAGGATATAGGCGGCCTCCCCTAAGTCCTTCATCTCGAAACACTTCCCTAACCATGTCTTCACAGCTTGAAGACTAGGGATGTCGTTCCCGATGAGCAGTATGTCATCGACATACAAGACCAGAAAAGTCACCAAGCTCCCACTGAATTTTCTGTATACACAGGCATTATCTTCGCTTTTGATAAAGCCATAATCTCTCATAGCTTCATCAAATCGAAGATTCCAACTTCGAGATGCTTGCTTTAATCCATAGATGGATCTCTTTAGCCTGCAGACCTTATTGGCCTCTGCAGGATGGATGAAGCCATCAGGTTGTGTCATATACACATCCTCAGTCAGCATCTCATTAAGGAAAGCTATTTTTACATCCATCTGCCATATCTCGTAATCATGATATGCAGCTATAGTAAGCAGAATCCGAATGGATTTGAACATGACAACTGGCGAGAAGGTTTCATCATAATCCACCCTGTGGATTTGCTTGAATCCCTTAGCCACTAGTCTACCTTTATAAGTAACTATGTTGTCATCCATGTCTGTCTTCCTTTTGAAGACCCATTTACACCCTATGGGTTTTACCCCATCAGGTAACTCAACCAAATCTCATACTTGGTTAGCTGACATGGAATCCATCTCGGATCTCATGGCCTCCAACCATCTCTCGGAGTCCGGTCCATTGACCGCCTCATCATAAGTCCTGGGTTCATGATGAAGATCCCGTCGTGTTGGGTCGGCAGCGACCCATACCTCTCAGGTGCACGACGAATCCTCCTAGACCTACATGGGGCCCGTGTCTGAGCCTCAGGTTGCCCAGCAACCGGTGCAGGTGGCTCAGGTTCCATCTCTGTGTCTTGTGGTTGCACTTAGATCTTATCCAAGTCAAACTTCCTCCCACTAACTTCTTTCATGAAAAATTCTTTCTCTAGAAAGACAGCACCCCGAGCAACAAAAACTTTGTTCTCGGTGGGAACATAGAAGTAGTAACCCTTAGTTTCGTTAGGGTACCCCACAAACACACATTTATCAGATCTAGGTTCTAGCTTGCTAGAATTCTGACGCTTGACATAAGCCTCACATCCCTAGATCTTGATAAAAGATAGGTTAGGGCGTCTCCCACTCTATACCTCATATGGAATCTTTGAGACACTCTTAGATGGAACGTTATTCAGTATTAGAGAAGCTGTCTCTAGTGCATGTCCCCAGAATGAGGGAGGTAGAGTTGCATGACTCATCATACATCGAACCATGTCCAACAAAGTTTGATTTCTTCTTTCAGACACACCATTCCATTGAGGTGTTCCAGGAAGAGTGAGTTGGGATAAAATCCCACACTCTTTTAGATAGTCAAGGAACTCACAGCTCAGGTACTCTCCACCACGATCTAATCGAAGAGCCTTAATGGATCTACCAAGCTGGTTCTCTACTTCATCTTGAACTCCTTGAATTTCTCAAAGGATTCAGATTTATGTCTCATCAAGTAGACATAACCATATCTACTGAAATCATCAGTAAAGGTAATGAAGTAGCTATGTCCTCCTCTGGCTTGCTTATTGAATGGCCCACACACATCACTATGTATGAGATCCAACAAACCTCCTGCCCTTTCACTAATTTTGGTGAAGAGCACCTTTGTCATCATCCCTAACAAACAAGGCTCACATGTATCAAATTCCTCCAAGGAACTTAAATCTAACAACCCATTTTCATAGAGTTGTTGAATGCAATTCTTGTTTATATGGGCTAATCGACAATGTCATAGGAAAGCACCAACTGAACCACTCAGTTTAGTCCTTTTATTATTTATGTTACAAATAGAGTTATCCATGTCTAACACATATCCATTGCACAAAGTACCCTTCCCATAGAACATATTTGCAAATGAAAAAGGACAAGAGTTCTTATTTATTTCAAACTTAAATCCTTTCTTTGCCAAGCAAGGAATGGATACAATGTTCTTAGTAAGTGAAGGTACATAATAGCAATTATCTAACTCTAACTGAAGTCCAGATGGCAGGGAGAGAGTCAGAACTCCTACAGCAACAGCAGCAACCTGTGCCCCGTTTCCAACTCGTAGGTCAATCTCTCCAGCCCGCACCGATCTACTTTTCTTGTGCTCCTGCATATTTGTACAAATATGAGCTCCACATGCGGTATCCAATACCCATGTCATAGAAGTAGAAAGGTTGACTTCTGTAACATAAATACCTAAGTATGAAGATGAAGCCTTGCCTCTCTTCTTCTCATTCTGAAGTCACATTATGTCCTTCAACATATGAGGTGGCCCTCCACATGAATTGCACTTATTGTTCCTGATCCATTCCATCTTTAATTTCAGTTCCTTGGTCAAGCCTTTCAGGTCAACGCACTGAATATCAACTTTAGGAGGATTGAGCCTAACTAATTCATTAAAGAGCTGTCTTAGATTAATAATAAACTCAGAGGCACTCTTCAATTCATATTGCCCTTGAAGCTCGGGCGACATGTTGGTTAGCATCAATTGTGCAACCTCCAAAGTATCAGCCTGATGCTTATCATAAGCATCTCTCTCAGCTGCTGAGGCCGAGCATGGAAGTGGTTTAGGAATGGGCTGCTCAACGACATAGAGCTTTCTCTCGAGCTTGAGCACAATTCTCAAGTTCATATACCAATCCATCAAGTTGGATCCAACCAACTTGTCCTTCTCAAGGATAGATCGCAGTGACCAACCGCTATTGTTCATTGCCATTGTTCTACAACAGTCAAGAAATAGCAAATTAGTACTACTTCAAATCATTTAAACTGGACTTGTTTTAAATGATTATTGCTCCCACTATTTTGATCGAATTGACAACCCACAAAGTCAATCGAGAAGTTTAAGACTTCCTAGTGAGATGGGATCCTTATTCCACATGAGGCTTCGTATCCCACGAGGGTGGGATGAGATGCACAAAGTAACCCATGCTTCCTAAGGTGGGCATGCCGGCCGATTGCTTCAAGCAATTCCCCTTATTGAGACAGTCTAGGCATTTCATGTCCAGCGAGGGCTGGCTACAACATGAAACCCTAACCTCTCAATGATGCCTCTAGACTTTCATCATGTGCCCAGCACATATGAACTTCTAGTCAAGTCCATTCCTAACCGTTATGCCTAGGGCCAACGAGTTTCCTTGCGAAGGCACGCCCGATTAAAACGGACTGGGGAAACCATTGCCACCACGCACTTTCTAAAGATAAGTGGGTGTGTCCCACGAGGGTGGGAAACAGTTCACAACACCACTGATCGATAGCTTAGTGAGGGCTACACGTTAAAAGGCTACTAGACTTGATATTTGTTTATAAGGGTTTTTGAGGTCTCATCAGTTTTATCTTATGTCTAACATTACAGGCATCCAATCCTATAGTGATAACATAACGATAAAACAACTCAGACATGCTTTAGCAGATATGTATGAAAACAGTAAAAGAATGATGTGATCATAGCCTATTCAAGATATTGAACCAACTCATGCCAAAAGGAGGTTCAACTCTTGACCTAGGATTCAAGCCCCAAAGACAAGACCTAACCTAGCCGACCTCTAACTTGAACTTCAAGGTTGGCTCTAAGGTCCTTCTTACCATGGTTTAGCTCTCAAACCCTAGAGGTGTCCCTCATGGGTTTGGCTAATGCCATGAGTCTTTCTCCATGGATGATGCGCCACTATGCAAGGAGCCAAGATGGCTAGCTCTCAACCTAGGGTTCGGCCATGCCATCTTGCGCCACTCCTCCATGCGCCATCAAGCATGCATGCGCCAAGGTTCCATGTGGTTGCGCCCTAATCTTCTTCTTCTTGTTACAAAAATAAAAGAAAAGAAAAGCAGCACGCAGGCCTCACAAAGATACATCACAGGCATGCAAAGGAGCTTGACTCATGATCACAACATTATGCACAAGCAAGGTATCTACACATGCAGTTCTACATGCTCATGAAAAACATAAAATTTGAAATTTTACTTTTTCATAAAACTAGTCTCTTTTTCTCATCTTCCTCTCACAAATCTTTTAGTTATTTGCAATCTATTTTTCATGATGATTTCAAAGATCCTCTTGGTTGGTAATTTTGTCAGATCAAGAGACCCGGCCAGTCCGAAAACACAATGCCCGTCCTACTTGACAAAACCACGTGCGCCTTTGATCCTTAAATCATGCAAGAAAAATAACCCAAAAATCCAAAAGAGATTGAAAAGATGATAGAAACAAGAAACCCTAATTTTTCCTACTTAGAAAAATTGTTTGCCATGTGATCATGCAATTTTTGAAAATTGAGATATGGCATGTGAGCATGGAAAAGCATGAAATTACATCGTTCGAGTCTCGCAAGTCCCTCTGATACTACTGTTGGGAAACCCCAGGGATATTGTACAAAATTTTAGAGATGCAAACACATTGCGCAGCGGAAGAATATCCCCGAAACAGGGCCAGTCCCAAAAACCCAATGAACATCGCATGCGAGAGAGTCGACACGATGAGATAGAAGATACCTTGAGCAAGACGAGGCTGATGTCGTAGTAGGCGCCCAAGCGTGCGCCCTCTGCAGTTTCACACACACAGATCACCTCGAGTCCTCTTCTTCCACGCCCGGTGCTAGCCTCGGGAAGAAGATCCAAGTCTTGTCCTTCTTTTACACTACTTGCGCCACCTCCAAGGAATATGCGCCAAGAGGAAGGAGGAAGAAGGAGATGAAGACAAGCAGCTAAGACACCAATGTTCCTTGCGCCAAGAGGAAAGGAGGAAGAGGTGCTCTCAGCCTTGATGGAAGAAGAAGCCACTCGCCCTCAAGAAGTCGCCCTCTCTTGTGATCACGCCTCCAAGCGAATTGTATATCAAGAGGGGCGGCTAGGGTCTCTATTTATAGAGACCTTGGGCGGCAATGAGTGACCACAATTAAACCAAAGTGGGCGGCTAGGAGAGGATGTAGGGAATTAAGTCCTAATCCAATTAGGACTCTAATTATTTAAATAATTAAATCCTAATCCAATTAGGATTCTACTTAATTATTTAAACAATTAAATCCTAATCCAATTAGGATTCTAATTAATTAATTAATTAATTAGTCCTAATCCAATTACGATTTTAATTAATTAATTAATCCTTACATGATTAATTTCAAACCATAGGCGTTAACCTTAGTCTAACCAGGGTTAATCACATGCCTACTATCTCCCACTCCTTAAGCCTAGTAAGCCCAACTTTACAATGAGCCCAGCCCAAGGTCCATTATGCATGTTAACCAAGCCCTTGGATCCAATCCAATTTAACCCAAGGTCAAATTAGGCTAACCATGGTTAATATGCCGTAAATGGAAGTTGGCCCCAATAAATTTCTTCCATCTCATCAGGCCCATTGGCGCTGATGAAATCTCCAAAATAGATCCGAGTTATCCAATAACTCGATCATAAGGCTTCCCGATCAATACGAGAACTCGAGTATCAAGATGTGCGACCCTGTAGGTTCTTATGACGTTGGCAGTGCTGACCTAAGGTCACCACAAGCAGTGAGTGGCACCTAGCAGTGCATCGCTGCTACCCAAGTCATCGGAATGGATATCGACATCGACATCCTCATCATTGCAACTAGGTACAGATGCATTACAGTCTCTTTGCCGAACTGATATCCGATTGGCCAAGTGTGTCACCACTTGTTTTTATCCAATCTCATGGTTATGACTAAATCAGGTCTAACCTGGGTATGGCCATACACTTTCAGTCATAGAACCATAGAGGAGCTCCATGGATATCAAGCTTCCCTTAGGAAGGGACAAATCCTATGTCTGTGCATTGACCTTCTCATATGGGTCGTGACATGCCTAATGACAACCGTTATTACCTCCCAACTACGGCAAGACGTTAGGTTGTATCAAAGCATATCCCTAACCATATAGAATGGCCAATGACCTCAAGTCAAGGGATCAATGCATCTCCTATCACTTGTGAGAATAACTCGTGACACCAAGTTATTACCTCACAGCAGGTCGGTCCAATATATCCACCACTGATATACTCATATGCCTGCGTTAGCACCTCGTGCCTAACCAGCCCATATACCAGTCTCACAAGTATCATAGCTGTCCCATATCCGCTAAGATACATTGACTTAGGACAATAGTTTGAGCACAGATCCAATCTGTCTCTAGGGACATTATCATGTTGGTACACAAACGCAGATGTAAACAAACCTTGATAACGACAATGCAAGTAATGATATATAAATATCAATGTCAAGTAGTACAAATAATGGACCATAACTAGGTCCTAGGGCATATACACCAACAAAAATTAACTCAAGTTCACCCGATTTTGGGCCCTAACACCTAGTCAAAATAATCCATTGAGTCTACCCAATTGTACCGCCAAATCCGATCAACAAATGGCTAGCGAGTGAAGTCTGCGAAACCTCCCTGGTTTTAATTTCATGCATACGTAGTTCTGATGTCGCCTTATGCTCCACTATATGTTTGTATCGCGTCATTCACTCGTGAGCGTCCCATGCGCACAAACCCCATGGCACGCGCGTATACCAAGCGGAGTTATGGCATGGTCCGCTCACTCGCTTGCGATCATTCTATGTGCATGTAATAGTTGCATCGCGCTCCCCAGCTCGCCCTTGCGTACTCAAACACATAGGGTCGCGTATGTCTCCAACTCGTGCCACCGCCCCTGCGTCCTCGCAGATGAGTGTAACATCATATGTCGCCCCTGATAGTGTGCTGCGTATGTCACACTTGACAATATGAGACTCGACCAGTATCACCTGGGAGTACCACACTCTCACGTCACCCTCAACAGTGAGTTGCGTACGTTGCCCCTGACTGTACGCTACTCAACCAGTAACGCCTGAGAGTACCACGTGTCGCTAATCTATGATTGAAAATACAACATGTCTTAAATATGAGCCTAGCTCTTAGGATTCGAACTCGTGCCATCATACTAGGCATGATAGCTAAGGTTTTGCTTTTCGATCATCTCTTGATCGTCTAGGCTCCGGGAATTAGGTCTAGGACATGAGTATTTAAAATTTGCCATCTTGGTGAAATTTCCTAAAAACAAGCTCAAACTATCACTAGAATGCACCTGGCATATGCTTCCACCACCTATGACTAGCCTAACGCATCACCATGATGTCCTCTTTTGAGTGCTGTAGACCAAATCACTGCCTCAACTGTGACTTATTCTAGCTTCAAACCACTCTATGTGATAAGAAGAATATTAGTTGTGATGAGGGGCATAACCTATGTTCTAACCTTTTCAATGTGGCTGGTTGTGAGGCCTCGGTCCGGGTCGTGGTCAACGAATGTGCCACGTCGGACTTTTCTTTTTTTTCCCCGCGCGTTGCTTCGTCTCCCTCAAAGCCACCCGCTCGTCAACCAGCGCTACGTCCGTGACCACAACCGACGTCGTCGGACCGAAGGACCACCGGCAGGGGAAGGGCCACTCGCGCCCTTCTCCCCTCAACCTCATTGACGTCTGGAGGGACGCCGGGAACCATCGCCGGAGCACGCCGGCCGGAACACCAAAACGCAGAAAACAAGGGGGAAATTTACACCGGTTCTTATTCCACAAAATCCGATTACATAAAACCTCTTATTCTCCTCTCTGTACACTCTCTCCCTCAACTCGACTCCTCCCTCTACGTTCCACCTCATCATCACCGGAATCTTCGTTGGCACGGACGCCGGTTCCCGCCTGAGAGAAAGAGGAGGAGGCAGCAGACCTCCGTCCGCTGAGGAGCCCCTGCTCTCGCCCGAGCCACCGCTCCGAGGGCGTCCGAAGAGAGTGAGCTGCAAGCGCCTCCCTCTCCTTTTGTACTGCTCCATTCGCCGCACATCAATGGTCAGCTACCACCGACGGGACGCAACGCTGCCACCGCCCACCAGCTCTAATGCCCCCGCTGCTCCTGTCGCGTCACAGCAGTCGACGTCACATGCACGATTCCGTTCGCGCCTCCGTGCACTACGTCGGAAGGCGGGCCAGATCCAGATCCTCCGTCGGATCCGCCCGCTCAAAGCAGCTCCACGGGACTTGGGCCTCCGCCCAAGCCCATGCCGATCGGCCGTTGGGTCGGGCCCGGGACCTGCCGTCCTTGGGCGTAACACTGGTCCAGATTTCCTGTGGTCATGTCCCGTAATGAGCGTCACAACCTCGGTCTTAATCACACCAAAAGTTGTAATTTGATTGAAATTTGAGAGCTGATCCCATACTATCGCATAGAGTAACATATTGGCTTTAATTTCCTTGAAATATATTAGTCTTGGCCCTTGTTGACCCAAAATTGCATAATGACAAGAACAACTATAGATTTCAAATAAATAAATATATTTAAGCCAAATTTAACGCAAATGTATCTAAATGTGACTCAAATTGGTTGTAAAAACATATATAAAAAATCATATATATATATATATATATATATATATATATATATGTCATCAAACACATATGGCTTAAATTTTACTTGTTCTCAAGTAAAAAATAAAAATTTTAAAAAATTATGAGTGATAGGCGAAAATAATTCAATGGTATACATCCAATCTATTTGAAATATTTTCATATGTAACACACATTCTAATCACCAAACTCAAAAGCGCAGTGAAAATCATTAAGGCTATGTTCTATTGGATGGAATCCTTTCCCACGATGAATTTCATCCAACAGAACATAGCCTAAGAATCAAATATAAGACTTGCTCTACCATCCAAGATGAATAAAATCTAATACTTATATGGTGAATTGAGTTTTAACTCATTAAATTGCATCATACTCTTGTTCAATTAATCTATGCTTAATTTTTCACTATGTTTTTTTGGACGGAAAACTAGGAGAAAAAAAATAGAAAACATATTGAATCTAGATGTAAAATGCTACTAGATTCAATATATTTTCTATTATTTCTTTTCAATTTTTCATCCAAGGAAACAAGCCGAAAGTGTGAACTCCAATTCTACTTACATGCATTTTTATATCCTTTGGATAAATAACATGGACTTAACCAGAATAATATATGTAATTATTTAAAATTATAATTAAATTGACAATTGTTTGAATAATGTTGCTTAAGTCATAAGAAATACAATAGACAACACTCTATATCATAAAAATAAGTTTACACTGCAAATTTCATTATTACAATGCAACAGGAATTATTCATACCGTGATAGCAAACAGGAAATATGCATAAAGAAAAAATAAATTAGATACTTCCCATAAAGAAACACTAATTAAAAATACGTTTGTGCTTCATCTGATTGTTGTCAATGCTGGTAATTACTTTGTTTTGCTTGGATTCATCTGAAGTGACTATTTTTTTTCTTTCTATTCTGTTTGAAGTCAAAGCTTGTGACTATATCTACTCGGCTCACTGGCGGCGCCCTTCTCTCAAAATTGGGCTCCATGGCTAGCGTTTTGCTTGTTGATCATCTTCTAATCATCTGGCTCCTCAAATTTGGTCTAGGACATAAGTATTTATAGTTTTTTATTGCTAACAATCATCGATTATAATGAGGGTCATGACCTATGTTCTTACTTTTCGACATAGTCGATCCTAGATTTCACATGATTACGGCCTATAATGAGCATGAAGGCCTCAGTCTTACCATACTAAAATTTCTGATTTGCTTAAAATTTGAGGGTTGATCCTGTTTCATCAGATACAATCGCATCTTGGCTTTAATTTCCTTGAAATCTATTAATTTTGTCCTCTTTTTCACCTGAAAATTGCATAATGATAAGAAAAAAGAATTTGAATAAATAAATATATTTAAGCTAAATTTAATGCAAAGATATGTAAAGATAACTCAAATTGGTACTAAAAATATATTAAAAATTATATATATATAAATCATAATTTGTCATCATGATTGGGAGGAGCTCCTCTTCTAATAGACTCTCGGCCAAAAAGAAGGAAGAAGGAGAGCAAGGGCGTAGCGCACAAAGAGGAGAAGGGGGATGACCAGGGTTGGAAGTAACTAACTATGTTATGTGTCTATTACTCCTACCTACTTATTTATACTAAGTAGTGAAGCTTCCATGTGCCTCTCCTCTAGTGAATTGGCTACCTAGGATAGCCGTGTGCCTAGATGAGGCATTGTCTACCCTGGTCCAAGCGCTGACAACACTAGTCAATGACTAATCTGCAAGCACCTATGCACTTGCTTGTGATTCCTCTCCCTACTATGCTATAGGGAAGGCTCATCAATCCGATCCATATGATCATGATTAGGTACCTAGCCTTGATTTGCTTGCGAATTAATTAATATGAACCATTGGTTCAATTGATCTCGATCCTACTCTAATCTAGATTTATTTAACTTTCATATAGACTCAAACTATTACAAAATTCATTCCAAGGCTATCCGAATCACATTGTAACATCAAGGGTCTACATGTGCGATCCTATAGATTCCATATGATGTTGGCTATGATGATCACTAAATATGTCATCACAAGTAATAAAGGATATTTATATCCGAATCACATTGTAACATCGAGGGTCTACATGTGCGATCCTATATATTCCATAAGATGTTGGCTATGATGATCACTAAATATGTCAGCACAAGTAATAGAAGATATCTAGTAACACATCATTATTACTAAAGTCATATAAAGTGTGTTGTAAGTCGATATCTCATATCTAGCAACCAAGTTTCTATGCAATATAATTCTTTTGTCATTTGATAACTAGATTGGGCAAGTGTGTCATACTTGTTTATTTCAATTAGATGGGTATCTCTTAGGTATGACTATATACTCTCAGTCATGCTCCTATTGAAGGGGGCCCCTAGATATCATGCTTCCCTAAAGAAAAGTCAAATCCTCTATTGGTCACTCATATTTCTTATATGGCCTATGATATACTTAATGATAATCATTTTGACCTCTTAGCTATAGTGAGATATTAGATTATATCAAAATAGATCACTCACCATTTGGAAATATTGATGATCTTAAGTTGAATAACTAATACACACTTATTACTTGTGATCTTAACTTGTGCACTGCAGCTGAAGATTAATATTAGGTTCGTTTAGTACACCCGTTATTGATGTATTTATATATCTGCATTGATATTAATCACTTAATCAGCCTATATATTAGTCTATATATATATATATATATATATATATATATATATATATATATATATATATATATATATATATATTAGAGCTATTCCTGATCCACCAAGGTACTTGACCGGGGATTGAAGAGTAAGATTCAATAAATTTTTTTTTTTTAAAAACCAAAGTCTATTTATTGAGCAACAAAGAGCAAATTAGGTCACATCAAGGTTGATAAGAGAAGCCAGAACAGGAGGCAACTCTTGATCAAAAAGGAAAGAACTCGTGGAAATACGAGCAGTGTTGGCAAGCCAATTGGCAGGATTGTTACATTCTCTAGGAGTGTGGAGAAAAGATACACTTAAGCCCTGGGTAAGTGAGTTGATATCCTGAAGTGTTCTCCGAAGTTCAAGAGCCGGGTAAGCGTGAGCATTAGTAAGTAACTGGAGAGCTTCCATGGAATCGGTTTCAAAGAAGAGCTGGCGAGAGTGCAAGGCTGCATTCGTATAAACATATTTGAGAGCATTCCGAATAGCAAGGAGTTCGGCCATAAGCGCAGAGGCACTGTAAGTGAAGTCACCAGCCGCGATAATAGTAGCACCGGTATGATCCTGAATGATAAATCCAGCACCGGTTTCAGATGATCGAGGGAACCAGGATCCGTCAGTATTAATCTTTAGGCTACCAACCAAAGGTGCAGTCCATTTGAGAGGGATGAGTTGTCGAGACACAGGCAAAGGGTGTGGACGAGAGAAAGCAACTTGGAAGTCTTGGAGGTCTGCAGTGATGTTTCGAGCAACCATTTGGGGGGTATGCTTATCATGCTGAAACTTGAGGGCATTACGAGCCCTCCAAACATGCCAAAGCACCGTGAGAATAATAGCCGGCCATTCAGAGCCCAATTCGCTGCCAGCTTGAAACCAGTGTCCTTCTCCCATAAGTTGACAAAATTTGGCGTGGGCAAGTAACCCGGGTTGTCTCTGTAACGCCCCCTCAGAATAAACCCCAATACACAGACAGAAACCGCGGAAGATAGGGAACGTCACCCACAAACAACAAGACGGATGCTAGGGAATAATAGCGTACAGAAAACGGTTCGGAAAATTTCGGCAGCATGTCCCTAGGAAAACTAAGGAAATTCCTGTACATGTTCCATAATATAGCAATATGGGTCGACATGCCGACCTCAAACTAAAACACGCCATTTCGAACAAAATTCTCAAAACATTATCACATCATCAAGTTAATAAATCACGGTAATCAAATAATGCGGGATAAAACAGACTTCACCGAAAACAGGCTTAAGCCCTCGGTTTAACCGTCGTATCAAAAACCAATGCCAACCGGCAACAATATCACAGTAATGGAGAAAGAAACAGCCACATCCGGCTAACATGTCCATGAACCAAAAATCATAAAAACCTTGGCCACATCCGGCCCTCAAAATAGCACAGGCACGCAGGCCCCAACATATCAAGTCAGAAAACTGAATATCCGCTCAGGCTGTAGGCTCCTGCCCTGCATCTGGAAATATCGTGAAATGAGCTACACAGCTCAGTGAGTAGATAGTCTCGTTCGACCATCCACTAATATACAATCAAAAATAGATACAGATATCTTTTCAAAACTTTTAACGGAAGATGTCAATACAACATAAACAACATAATGAAACCGATAACCACAAAATCACAATCATAATCAGAAAACAATACACCCACCACCCCGGGCAACAAGATCACCAAACAGCCTATCCGGCTAACCGACTAGGATTACACAACTATTGTCCAGTGATTTCAGAATTGACCCCGAGGGTCCAACCTGGCCTTCGTCAAGGCACTGAGAGTAACATGTAACGAACAGTGGTGAGGCGTAGATTCAAGAGGTGGCCCCCGCCAGGTCACGACGTGGCACTTTGCTCTACGACACTCAACCACACCCCCTTACCGGGAACACAAACAGAACAGAACGGAAGGTGAATGAATTCAAGAGGTGGCCCCCGTCTGACCAAGACGTGGCACTTTGTTTCAAACACCCAACTCTCAAAAGGTTTATCACTTGGACAAAATACCCTTAACACAAACCAGAAACCTGAACCCTTAACCTGGTCACTAGACTCTGGAACAGTCCCTCCATTACCGGAAACAAACAGAATAAGATGGGTGGATTCTCCAACCCCAAATCAGAATGACTGTTCACTGAGTGCTCTAGTTAACCCTTAGGTTCAGTCCACCCAAGTCTAGGACCCTTATCAAGAGCATACAACACGAACACTGTCTCGAACATCACATCAATCAAGTTCAGGAAAGGTCCTTAAATTTCATGCAAACATGGTTTAACCTTTTCTAAGTTATCATCCAAGGTTATCAATCAATATTTAAAAATACATACTAATTCTGAAAATTCACCAAATTTCATCCACAGATAACATAAATACAGAATATTACAAATTCATAGTTTTCTCCTAGTTCTTATAACAAAAGACAGAAATGCCCCTAGTTCAAAGTTTAAGTCATGCAGGAAAACTCATCCAAAAATTTCGTAAAAATAGTCATTCCATCCCTCATGATCCTTAGATTCGTAATTTCAAGTTTCCCCCAATTTTAACTAGCAAATTTACCGCATTACCCCTAGGTCAATTTCAGTCAACAGAAACTTTTATTTCCAAAAATTCCCAAAAAATTACTGTAGAGTCCTCATATACCTAATTTCATGAAAATCAGGTTTGCCCTAATTTTTACCCACACATTTGGGCGTAATTTCATGAAGAGGGGCGAAATTCTCAATCTAGCCCTAATCTTCATACCATTGAAAAATCTATGCCACATACATGTTTATTCAAGGTCTAATTGATGATTAGAAGCCTTAGAGATGAAAAGCCCTAATCTTCATGCAAGCTAGGGTTTCAAAAATTTGGGACAAACAAGGAGAACATGTACAATTGAAATCAAGAGATCATGCCATACTCCTATGCATTAATCTTCTCTAAAACAAGCAATGCATCCAATATTCGTGAACTAGGTGAAGGAGAAGATCCACTCACCTTCAATTCGGTTCTTCCCAAGCCACACACCCTCACGCCTCCCCTCACTTTGCTCACGCCGCCGGAAGCACACAAGACTCGCCGGAAACCACCTCCACCACCAAACGCCGCCGGCCACAAGAAGAGGAGGAAGAAGGAGAGAGCAAGCCGCCACCTTCACCAAGAACCGTGAGCAACGAGCAAAGAGGAAAAACGTGAGTAAAGGGAAAACGTGTCAACATGGATCCCTCAAGATTTCGTTTTCTACCCACTAAGCCTCCAAAGAATCCAAACCCAATAGCAAGCATAAGTGGAAGATCCAATAACCCTTTAGTATAAGTTATTCTCCACCTCACCCTTAACAAGGGCTCTTACCCTTTTCTAATAGATAGACACCACTAGCCTAGTGGCGTGCAGCACACACTCTACACCTTAAGTTGCAGGTTTGAATCCTCTCCGCGACACATATTTTTACATAGCAGGAAACTACACAAATCGATACATTATCTCATTGAAAAACTTCCACAAAAAATGCTAGATAACCAAAACTTTATTTTTCTTACCTGCTAATAAATTTTCGGATCTTACATTCCTCCCCCCTTAAAAAGCTTTAGCCCTCTAAAGCTCACCATCCAAATCATCAAACAGCTGAGGGAACTCTCTCCTCATATCTGACTCTGTTTCCCAAGTAGCTTCTTCGACTGACTGGTTTCCCCAGATAACTTTTACAAGCGGTATTGTCTTGTTCCTTAGGACTTTGTCTTTCCTATCCACAATCCTCAATGGTCTCTCTACAAAAGTCAGATCACTCTGGATCTGCAGGGGAGCAGAATCAAGCACATGTGATGGATCTGCACAGTATTTCCTCAAAACTGACACATGAAATACATTATGAAGATGCTCCAGAGATGGTGGCAGAGCTAGTCTGTAAGCTACAGGACCAACCCTCTCTATAATATCGAAAGGTCCAACAAACCTCGGGCTCAGCTTTCCCTTCTTGCCAAACCGCATGACACCCTTGGTTGGTGAAACCTTCAGAAACACATGATTTCCCACCATAAACTCTAAGGGACGGCGACGATCATCTGCATAACTCTTCTGCCTGTCCCGAGCAACCTTCAATTTTTCCTGGATAACTCTGACTCTATCTGTAGCCTCCTGCACAGCCTCTGATCTCAGAATCATCCGGTCCCCCGATTCCTCCCAACTCAGAGGTGACCTGCACTTCCTGCCATACAGAGCCTCGTATGGAGCCATCTGAATACTGGAGTGAAAGCTGTTATTGTAGGTGAACTCTATCAGGGATAAATCACTGTCCCACTCAGAGCTCCAATCCACCACATAAGCCCTCAGCAAATCCTCCAAAGTCTGTATAGTACGCTCTGACTGACCATCTGACTGCGGATGGTAGGCGGTACTAAAACTCAACTTAGTGCCAAGACCCTCATGCAAGCTCTTCCAGAATCTGGAAAGGAATCTGGAATCGCGGTCTGATACGATATCCACAGGCACTCCGTGTAATCTGACTATCTCATCGATGTACAGTTTAGCTAGCCATACTCCTATGCATTAATCTTCTCTAAAACAAGCAATGCATCCAATATTCGTGAACTAGGTGAAGGAGAAGATCCACTCACCTTCAATTCGGTTCTTCCCAAGCCACACACCCTCACGCCTCCCCTCACTTTGCTCACGCCGCCGGAAGCACACAAGACTCGCCGGAAACCACCTCCACCACCAAACGCCGCCGGCCACAAGAAGAGGAGGAAGAAGGAGAGAGCAAGCCGCCACCTTCACCAAGAACCGTGAGCAACGAGCAAAGAGGAAAAACGTGAGTAAAGGGAAAACGTGTCAACATGGATCCCTCAAGATTTCGTTTTCTACCCACTAAGCCTCCAAAGAATCCAAACCCAATAGCAAGCATAAGTGGAAGATCCAATAACCCTTTAGTATAAGTTATTCTCCACCTCACCCTTAACAAGGGCTCTTACCCTTTTCTAATAGATAGACACCACTAGCCTAGTGGCGTGCAGCACACACTCTACACCTTAAGTTGCAGGTTTGAATCCTCTCCGCGACACATATTTTTACATAGCAGGAAACTACACAAATCGATACATTATCTCATTGAAAAACTTCCACAAAAAATGCTAGATAACCAAAACTTTATTTTTCTTACCTGCTAATAAATTTTCGGATCTTACATTCCTCCCCCCTTAAAAAGCTTTAGCCCTCTAAAGCTCACCATCCAAATCATCAAACAGCTGAGGGAACTCTCTCCTCATATCTGACTCTGTCTCCCAAGTAGCTTCTTCGACTGACTGGTTTCCCCAGATAACTTTTACAAGCGGTATTGTCTTGTTCCTTAGGACTTTGTCTTTCCTATCCACAATCCTCAATGGTCTCTCTACAAAAGTCAGATCACTCTGGATCTGCAGGGGAGCAGAATCAAGCACATGTGATGGATCTGCACAGTATTTCCTCAAAACTGACACATGAAATACATTATGAAGATGCTCCAGAGATGGTGGCAGAGCTAGTCTGTAAGCTACAGGACCAACCCTCTCTATAATATCGAAAGGTCCAACAAACCTCGGGCTCAGCTTTCCCTTCTTGCCAAACCGCATGACACCCTTGGTTGGTGAAACCTTCAGAAACACATGATTTCCCACCATAAACTCTAAGGGACGGCGACGATCATCTGCATAACTCTTCTGCCTGTCCCGAGCAACCTTCAATTTTTCCTGGATAACTCTGACTCTATCTGTAGCCTCCTGCACAGCCTCTGATCTCAGAATCATCCGGTCCCCCGATTCCTCCCAACTCAGAGGTGACCTGCACTTCCTGCCATACAGAGCCTCGTACGGAGCCATCTGAATACTGGAGTGAAAGCTGTTATTGTAGGTGAACTCTATCAGGGATAAATCACTGTCCCACTCAGAGCTCCAATCCACCACATAAGCCCTCAGCAAATCCTCCAAAGTCTGTATAGTACGCTCTGACTGACCATCTGACTGCGGATGGTAGGCGGTACTAAAACTCAACTTAGTGCCAAGACCCTCATGCAAGCTCTTCCAGAATCTGGAAAGGAATCTGGAATCGCGGTCTGATACGATATCCACAGGCACTCCGTGTAATCTGACTATCTCATCGATGTACAGTTTAGCTAGCCATACTCCTATGCATTAATCTTCTCTAAAACAAGCAATGCATCCAATATTCGTGAACTAGGTGAAGGAGAAGATCCACTCACCTTCAATTCGGTTCTTCCCAAGCCACACACCCTCACGCCTCCCCTCACTTTGCTCACGCCGCCGGAAGCACACAAGACTCGCCGGAAACCACCTCCACCACCAAACGCCGCCGGCCACAAGAAGAGGAGGAAGAAGGAGAGAGCAAGCCGCCACCTTCACCAAGAACCGTGAGCAACGAGCAAAGAGGAAAAACGTGAGTAAAGGGAAAACGTGTCAACATGGATCCCTCAAGATTTCGTTTTCTACCCACTAAGCCTCCAAAGAATCCAAACCCAATAGCAAGCATAAGTGGAAGATCCAATAACCCTTTAGTATAAGTTATTCTCCACCTCACCCTTAACAAGGGCTCTTACCCTTTTCTAATAGATAGACACCACTAGCCTAGTGGCGTGCAGCACACACTCTACACCTTAAGTTGCAGGTTTGAATCCTCTCCGCGACACATATTTTTACATAGCAGGAAACTACACAAATCGATACATTATCTCATTGAAAAACTTCCACAAAAAATGCTAGATAACCAAAACTTTATTTTTCTTACCTGCTAATAAATTTTCGGATCTTACATTCCTCCCCCCTTAAAAAGCTTTAGCCCTCTAAAGCTCACCATCCAAATCATCAAACAGCTGAGGGAACTCTCTCCTCATATCTGACTCTGTCTCCCAAGTAGCTTCTTCGACTGACTGGTTTCCCCAGATAACTTTTACAAGCGGTATTGTCTTGTTCCTTAGGACTTTGTCTTTCCTATCCACAATCCTCAATGGTCTCTCTACAAAAGTCAGATCACTCTGGATCTGCAGGGGAGCAGAATCAAGCACATGTGATGGATCTGCACAGTATTTCCTCAAAACTGACACATGAAATACATTATGAAGATGCTCCAGAGATGGTGGCAGAGCTAGTCTGTAAGCTACAGGACCAACCCTCTCTATAATATCGAAAGGTCCAACAAACCTCGGGCTCAGCTTTCCCTTCTTGCCAAACCGCATGACACCCTTGGTTGGTGAAACCTTCAGAAACACATGATTTCCCACCATAAACTCTAAGGGACGGCGACGATCATCTGCATAACTCTTCTGCCTGTCCCGAGCAACCTTCAATTTTTCCTGGATAACTCTGACTCTATCTGTAGCCTCCTGCACAGCCTCTGATCTCAGAATCATCCGGTCCCCCGATTCCTCCCAACTCAGAGGTGACCTGCACTTCCTGCCATACAGAGCCTCGTACGGAGCCATCTGAATACTGGAGTGAAAGCTGTTATTGTAGGTGAACTCTATCAGGGATAAATCACTGTCCCACTCAGAGCTCCAATCCACCACATAAGCCCTCAGCAAATCCTCCAAAGTCTGTATAGTACGCTCTGACTGACCATCTGACTGCGGATGGTAGGCGGTACTAAAACTCAACTTAGTGCCAAGACCCTCATGCAAGCTCTTCCAGAATCTGGAAAGGAATCTGGAATCGCGGTCTGATACGATATCCACAGGCACTCCGTGTAATCTGACTATCTCATCGATGTACAGTTTAGCTAGCCGATCAAGTGGATAAGTCATCCGAATAGGCAAGAAGTGTGCAGCCTTCGTGAGCCTGTCTACAATGACCCAAACCGCATCATGCCCTCTCCTGGTCCGAGGCAACCCACAAACAAAATCCATACTAATGCACTCCCACTTCCACTGTGGAATAGGGAGCTGCTGCAATAATCCCCCAGGCCTCTGGTGTTCGGCCTTCACAGTCTGACAGGTCAAACACCGAGATACGAACACCGCGACCTCCTTCTTCATGCCCGGCCACCAGAAATCTTTCTTCAAATCCTGATACATTTTTGTGACTCCGGGATGCAAGGAATACTTGGAGTTATGACCCTCCTCCAAGATCTCTCTCCTCAGACTAGGTTCCTTAGGGACACACACCCTTCCACGGAACCGCAGAATACTATCACCAGATAAGCTGAAATCCTCCACTGGCCCTGTAGCCAACCTCTCTCTGATCTGAACTAGACTCGGGTCTACCAGCTGCTGATCCCTGATCCTCTGTAGTAAAGCAGACTGAACCCGGAGAAAAGCCACATATCCAGACTGAACTCTGGGAGACACCTCAACCCTGAGCTCTCGGAACTCCTGCAGTAACTGCCACTCACTGACCCTCAGTGCTGCTACAGAAGTAACTGGGTGTCTACTCAATGCATCAGCTACCACATTGGCTTTCCCGGCCTGATACTGAATAGAGAAGTCATAATCCTTTATCAGCTCCATCCACCTTCTCTGCCTCATATTTAACTCCTTCTGAGTGAAAATGTACTTGAGACTCTGATGATCAGTAAATAAATCAAACTCCTGTCCCAAAAGATAGTGGCGCCATATCTTCAGTGCAAAAACCACTGCCGCCAACTCCAAATCGTGTGTGGGATAGTTTAACTCATACTCCTTCAGTTGCCGCGAAGCATAAGCTACTACGGCCCCTTTCTGCATCAGGACGCAGCCAAGTCCTTTGCCTGAGGCATCAGTATAAACAGTAAACCTCTCCCCATCAGTAGGAATGATAAGGATGGGTGTACTGGTCAATCTCCTTTTTAGCTCCTGGAAACTTTCCTCACACGCTTCGCCCCAAACAAACTTAGCCTCTTTCCTAGTCAACTTGGTTAAGGGACCCGCCAACTTGGAGAACCCCTCCACAAACCTCCTGTAATATCCTGCTAATCCCAGAAAGCTCCGGATCTCTGTGGCACTAGTTGGTCTTTCCCAGTTCAGGATAGCCTGTACCTTCACTGGATCCACAGACACGCCCTGACCAGATATTACATGCCCCAGAAAGCTGATCTGATCCAACCAAAACTCGCACTTGCTGGCCTTAGCATACAACTGGTGCTTCCTCAGAATTGCTAGTACCCTGCGCTTCCCTAGCGTGATCCTGATAGGTACGGGAGTAAACCAGTATATCATCTATAAACACCACCACACAAGTGTCTAACAGCTCGTGAAACACCCTGTTCATCAGATCCATAAACACAGCAGGTGCATTGGTCAGTCCAAAAGGCATAACTACAAACTCGTAGTGTCCATACCGGGTCCTGAAAGTAGTCTTCAGGATATCCTCATCCCTGACCCTGAGCTGATGGTATCCTGACCTCAGATCGATCTTGGAGAACACCGTGGCACCCTGCAACTGATCGAACAGATCATCTATCCTCGGAAGAGGATACTTATTCTTTACCGTCACCTGATTCAACTGGCGGTAATCTATGCACATCCTCAGTGTGCCGTCCTTCTTCTTTACAAACAAGACTGGCGCTCCCCAGGGTGAAGCACTCGGTCTGATATACCCCTTTTCAAGTAGTTCCTCTAACTGCTTCTTCAACTCAGCTAACTCTGAGGTGGCCATATGATAAGGAGCCTTTGATATTGGAGCTGTACCAGGCACCAGCTCAATACCAAACTCCACATCCCTGTGGGGAGGCAAACCTGAAAACTCATCCGAGAATACATCAGGAAACTCACAGACTACCTCTATCTGAGCTAAGTCTGGATCTGAGTCTTCTTGCACCTTAACATGTGCAAGGTATCCTTTGCACCCACTGGCTAACAACCTGCTGGCATGCACAAATGATATCATATGTGGCCCTTGATCAGACACCAGGCCCCTTACTAGCAGATGACTCCATCAAGCAGGTGTAGAGTAACAATCTTCTCAAAGCAATCCACTGTAGCGTGGTGAGAAGATAGCCAATCCATGCCTAGGATCAAATCATAATCCTGCATGTCTAGCAGTATCAAATCAACTATAAACTGGTACTGCTCTACGTGAATAACACAGTCAGGGTAGACTATGTCAGTGGATAAACTATCCCCCAGGGGTGTACATACTGAAACTGTGTAATCTAGTACTCTAGGTGAGACAGGTAGTATAGAAGCAAAATTAGCAGACACAAAGGACAAATTGGACCCCGGATCAAACAAAATACGAGCTAACTGATCAAAAACATGTAAAGTACCTTCCACGACGGATCGGGAAGCTCGAGTGTCCTTCTTTGCTATAGCGTAGACTCTGGCCTGGACAGCTGGTTTATCTGTACCCCAGATCTGTGGCCCAGGCGCCATGCAATCTTTGATCCTGTGCCCCATTTTTCCGCACTTAAAGCACGCCCCGGACTTCTTGTGGCAGTCCACCTTCAGGTGACCCTTGGCCCCACAATGGTAACAGACTCTGTCCTCTACCCGGCCATCAGTACCCTGCTGCTGTGGCTGAGATGTCTGCTGCGGTCTCTGAGTTCCCTTCCCCTGGTAAGGTCTGTATCGGCCTCTCTTCTGGTCCTTCCCTTTATGGTATTTCCTACTGCCTCCACCAGTCTGCTGGGAAACCGGTGCCTCAGCTATAGGGGCTATAGCTAGGGCCGTCTCGGCCTGCTCCTCCAGGATGTACTTCTCTGCGGTGCGTGCACGATACAGCATCTCAGTATAAGTCTCCAAGTGCTGCAATCCTACCTTCTGTCTAATATCCCTTCTGAGACCCCTGAGAAATTTCTTAGCTCGTCTATCCTCAGTATTTATCAAGTGTGGAGCATACTTTCCAAGCTTTGAGAACATCAAGTCATATTGATCCACTGTCATGTCCCCTTGTTCCAAGTGGATAAACTCCACCTCCCTATCCTCAACCAGGCTGGTGGGAAAGAATTTCTCATTGAACCGGGACAAGAAGTATTGCCACGTCACCGGTTCAGATTTGTCCACCGCGAGTCTCAGCTCACTTTTCCACCACACATCTGCATCACCACGCATCATATAAGAGGCCAAACATAATCTGTCCTCATCTGGACATCGCATCACTTGGAAGATCTTCTCCAAGCCCAAAAGCCAGTCCTCTGCCGTCCTGTAATCTGGACTCCCATAAAAAGAGCTAGGGCCCAACCGCTGGAATTCACCCACAAGTAAGGCATAGCGCCTATGGGTGTCCTCCGGCAAGCTAACCCCCGGGCCGAGTCAGACTCAGACCCCCGCCCCTGCGTCGGTATCTGTGTTTGAGACAAAAGCTGCAACTGCTCTCTGAACTCGCGTTGCTGCTCGCGATTCTGCTGTAACAGCTGCTGCTACACCTCCTGGTGCTGGGTCTGCTGCTGCTGCAGCATCTGAGCCTGTTGCTGGATTAGTGCGTTCTGTTGCTGCACCATTCCAGTCAAAGACTCCATAGCCCGCAAGAATTCAGCAGTCTGATCACTGCTGCCAGCACTAGCACTCGACTGGGGGCGCACCATACTGGCTCAAAAAAATACACACAAATCAAAACTTACAATCAAGTCAGTTTCTCAAACAAGTTTCCTAGTTGTCTAGCAATACACAAGCAAGGTTTTCCAACCCCAATACAGCTATCATTAGCTAGCTCATCCCTCTAATACCACTCTGTAACGCCCCCTCAGAATAAACCCCAATACACAGACAGAAACCGCGGAAGATAGGGAACGTCACCCACAAACAACAAGACGGATGCTAGGGAATAATAGCGTACAGAAAACGGTTCGGAAAATTTCGGCAGCATGTCCCCAGGAAAACTAAGGAAATTCCTGTACATGTTCCATAATATAGCAATATGGGTCGACATGCCGACCTCAAACTAAAACACGCCATTTCAAACAAAATTCTCAAAACATTATCACATCATCAAGTTAATAAACCACGGTAATCAAATAATGCGGGATAAAACAGACTTCACCGAAAACAGGCTTAAGCCCTCGGTTTAACCGTCGTATCAAAAACCAATGCCAACCGGCAACAATATCACAGTAATGGAGAAAGAAACAGCCACATCCGGCTAACATGTCCATGAACCAAAAATCATAAAAACCTTGGCCACATCCGGCCCTCAAAATAGCACAGGCACGCAGGCCCCAACATATCAAGTCAGAAAACTGAATATCCGCTCAGGCTGTAGGCTCCTGCCCTACATCTGGAAATATCATGAAATGAGCTACACAGCTCAGTGAGTAGATAGTCTCGTTCGACCATCCACTAATATACAATCAAAAATAGATACAGATATCTTTTCAAAACTTTTAACGGAAGATGTCAATACAACATAAACAACATAATGAAACCGATAACCACAAAATCACAATCATAATCAGAAAACAATACACCCACCACCCCGAGCAACAAGATCACCAAACAGCCTATCCGGCTAACCGACTAGGATTACACAACTATTGTCCAGTGATTTCAGAATTGACCCCGAGGGTCCAACCCGGCCTTCGTCAAGGCACTGAGAGTAACATGTAACGAACAGTGGTGAGGCGTAGATTCAAGAGGTGGCCCCCGCCAGGTCACGATGTGGCACTTTGCTCTACGACACTCAACCACACCCCCTTACCGGGAACACAAACAGAACAGAACGGAAGGTGAATGAATTCAAGAGGTGGCCCCCGTCTGACCAAGACGTGGCACTTTGTTTCAAACACCCAACTCTCAAAAGGTTTATCACTTGGACAAAATACCCTTAACACAAACCAGAAACCTGAACCCTTAACCTGGTCACTAGACTCTGGAACAGTCCCTCCATTACCGGAAACAAACAGAATAAGATGGGTGGATTCTCCAACCCCAAATCAGAATGACTGTTCACTGAGTGCTCTAGTTAACCCTTAGGTTCAGTCCACCCAAGTCTAGGACCCTTATCAAGAGCATACAACACGAACACTGTCTCGAACATCACATCAATCAAGTTCAGGAAAGGTCCTTAAATTTCATGCAAACATGGTTTAACCTTTTCTAAGTTATCATCCAAGGTTATCAATCAATATTTAAAAATACATACTAATTCTGAAAATTCACCAAATTTCATCCACAGATAACATAAATACAGAATATTACAAATTCATAGTTTTCTCCTAGTTCTTATAACAAAAGACAGAAATGCCCCTAGTTCAAAGTTTAAGTCATGCAGGAAAACTCATCCAAAAATTTCGTAAAAATAGTCATTCCATCCCTCATGATCCTTAGATTCGTAATTTCAAGTTTCCCCCAATTTTAACTAGCAAATTTACCGCATTACCCCTAGGTCAATTTCAGTCAACAGAAACTTTTATTTCCAAAAATTCCCAAAAAATTACTGTAGAGTCCTCATATACCTAATTTCATGAAAATCAGGTTTGCCCTAATTTTTACCCACACATTTGGGCGTAATTTCATGAAGAGGGGCGAAATTCTCAATCTAGCCCTAATCTTCATACCATTGAAAAATCTATGCCACATACATGTTTATTCAAGGTCTAATTGATGATTAGAAGCCTTAGAGATGAAAAGCCCTAATCTTCATGCAAGCTAGGGTTTCAAAAATTTGGGACAAACAAGGAGAACATGTACAATTGAAATCAAGAGATCATGCCATACTCCTATGCATTAATCTTCTCTAAAACAAGCAATGCATCCAATATTCGTGAACTAGGTGAAGGAGAAGATCCACTCACCTTCAATTCGGTTCTTCCCAAGCCACACACCCTCACGCCTCCCCTCACTTTGCTCACGCCGCCGGAAGCACACAAGACTCGCCGGAAACCACCTCTACCACCAAACGCCGCCGGCCACAAGAAGAGGAGGAAGAAGGAGAGAGCAAGCCGCCACCTTCACCAAGAACCGTGAGCAACGAGCAAAGAGGAAAAACGTGAGTAAAGGGAAAACGTGTCAACATGGATCCCTCAAGATTTCGTTTTCTACCCACTAAGCCTCCAAAGAATCCAAACCCAATAGCAAGCATAAGTGGAAGATCCAATAACCCTTTAGTATAAGTTATTCTCCACCTCACCCTTAACAAGGGCTCTTACCCTTTTCTAATAGATAGACACCACTAGCCTAGTGGCATGTAGCACACACTCTACACCTTAAGTTGCAGGTTCGAATCCTCTCCGCAACACATATTTTTACATAGCAGGAAACTACACAAATCGATACATTATCTCATTGAAAAACTTCCACAAAAAATGCTAGATAACCAAAACTTTATTTTTCTTACCTGCTAATAAATTTCCGGATCTTACAAATTGTTGCCAGACAGTGAGAGTAAAAGAGCAACCAAAGATGAGATGAAGACAAGATTCCTCTGCAGTACCACAAAGTCCACAAGTTAAGTCAGTAATAGGTAAAAACCGGCTAAGTCTGTCCACAGTAGGTAATTTGTGGTGCAATAACTTCCATCCAAATACAAGTATTTTGGGTGGAAGAAGGAGCCGCCACAAAGCTCGCCAATGTCCAGTCTCAGCGCAAGGAGAAAGTTTAGCCTGAAGAAGAGCACGATATATGCTTTTAGTGAGGGTCAGCCCAGAAGACCCTGATCGCCAAATCCAAGTGTCAGTCTCCTCATGGGGCACCGGTAAAGTATGGCAAATGTAATTGGCAAGGGAGGGACCAAACTGACTGGATAGTTTGTGGACATCCCAGCCATCCGCCACAATAAAATCAGCCACTGGGGCGTCCCCAATTTGTGTATAAGCAACAGTAGAAGGCTTAAAAGCCAATGGTATATCCGAGCACCAAGGATCCAAAATAGCATTAGTAGTATGGCCATTCCCAATGGTCTTGACAAGATAGAATTTAATCCGTTAAAGATCCCGCATCAGAGATAGCCAAGCCGAGCTAGCAACACGATAATTTTTTGTAATCCACGGCGAGATAGGGCCATATTTGGCAAGACAGAGACGAACCCATAATTTTGGTGACTTGTTGAGTAGGTCAAGAAGTCTAGCTCCATTAAGAGACGTCCTGGCAATAGTGAAGTCCTTGATATGAAGGCCTCCCTGGTTGCGAGGACGAGTCAAAGTTTCCTAGTTAATTAGATTAAGCCCTCTAGTGTTATCCGATTTTGACCAAATGAAGTGCCGCAGGTGACCATTGAGTTTCTCCAGCTGAGCATATGATAAACCCCCCGTGATCAATGTATGAATGGGACTGGAAGATAGAACACTACTAGTAAGAGCAATGCGGCCAGCTTGGGTGAGACAGCGGCCCTGCCAAGTCTGCATCTTAGTCTGAAGAAGATCCATGCAGAACCGAAAGTGGAGCCTGCCATAAGAAGTAGGAGCAATGGTGGCTCCAAGGTATCGAAAAGGATAGTTGCCTGGCCGCATACCAAGGACCGTGATAATACGATCCTTGCTACTTTGCGAGCAATACTTGGGAAAGTAAATCCTTGATTTATCTAAGTTGACACTTTGGCCAGTGAGAAGCCGGTATTGTTCAAAGATGCTCTTAAGAGAGCGGCAGGATTTGTCATTAGCACGTATACTGATAATAAGGTCATCCGCGTACATAAGATGCGAGACCTGGCAGCCCTTGATACGAATAGGGGTGAGTTGGCCCTGCGAGACACCGCGCTGTAACAAAGCACCAAGAATATTAGAGGTTAAGACATAAAGGTAGGGTGAGATAGGATCACCCTGTCTAATGCCACGAGTAGCTCCAAAGAACCGCGAGGAAGAACCATTGATACAGCAGGCAAAGGTCGGAGAATGGAGGCACGCAGCGATCCACCCAATATAGCGCTCTAGTAGCTACATAGTACGAAGGATTCCAGATTCAATAAATTTAATCTTCAAAGATATTACTATGCAATTCTATACATTAATATGAAGTATCAATTTAGGTAATAATAATAAATATCTTTATTAAATAAGTGAACATAGTACAATATTTAAGACCATCAATCGATTGGTCATAGGGTGCACACACTAATAATCTCATTTCTTGATGACCAGAGAATAAACAACAAATAATGCCGCCGGCCTTATTTACTTCCAAGTAAGCCTGTCAAATTGGTAGAAAAAAAAAAGAATGTAGAATATTTAATGATTAATTAAATATGATCAATTATGAAAATTAAGGATACAGATTCAGTGAATTCCTTACCCTGTCAACAATCAAGGACAGCCAGGAGGACGATCCCCGTAAGTATCACACTCTGGCGGATATTGGCCGTAGCCACCGCGATCTACAGCAACAAATAATTAATTATTTAATTAGGCATACGTTCATGAATGTCAGTATTATAATAATAATAATAAATAAATAAAAAATAAAAGAAACCAATAGTTTAATTAATTGCAGAAAGAAAGCAATAGTAGATAGCTAGTAATTACAGCGAGACCATCTTCTTGCCCACGCCGGAGTGGCGACGATGAAGACGAGGATTGACAGGAGAAACACAAAGTAGGAGAAAATGAAACGATGTTCACGGCGTGCCATCTTCTTCGAAACCCTTGATCTGTATACACTGATACGGCTTTCAGTGTACAATATATACTACACACAGGCAACGACATATTGTTATTTACAGGCGTTTTCTGGGAAAAAAAAATAATCAAACTAGTACTTGTAAATATTCATTCATATGTTCTACGACATAGTCAAACAAAGAAACAAAATTAGTCAACGGTTGAATTCAGTTTTCTGAATGTATTCATGTACTTGTAGTTGACTAATTTTATTAATAATCATCGTGCTGCTCAGGTCAAATAATAAAAGTTACTGACGGCTATTGTACATGAACTTGTCTGACGGCAAATGATGGCCATCAGGAGACACAAACTCCCTCTACTGTGTTTAAATATATCGGATTATGAACTTGTCTCACTCACACACAATTCATAAATTTGGATCATTTTGAAATTGTATTAGGTTTGAGGTTTTATATGAAATTGTTTAATGTAACAAGCTAAATGGAACGTGACACCAAAACTTTAAATGATATTTAGTTGATAAATAGAGTAAAAAAGCCCACTAATTTAGCGCAATTCTTAAATGAGATTGACCTTTTGTCGTTATGTACAACGCAACCTACGTTATTATATTACCTACCTAAATTGACATGTTATCATGCATTATTGGATGCTAACAATCAATATTACACAACCTCTTTTTATTATTATTATTATTATTATTATTATTATTATTATTATTATTATTATTCTAGAGCAATTATTGGCTAGACTTATTTAAAGAATGTCAAGACTACATTGTTCATTAACAAATGAACCAAAGTATATCTATTTTGTATAAAGAAAGTCAAGTATACTCTAAAGGTCAATAAAAGAAAGTCAACGTTTATGAAAGTCAAGCTGTGAAATGAATAAATTAGCATATGTTAAGAAACCAGGGGGGAAGTACGTGAAGCTATCAATCAATACTAATTCGATGCATGTTACATAAATGCAGTGTTCGTCCTGCTGGAATGCAGCGTTGACTAATTATATTAGTAAATTAGTCATTGCAAGTCAAAGAAGAAAGGACATCGTGCTGGATCAAGTGCATATTCTTTGACTATTTGCTGGATATGAGTAGCAAATTGATCAATCAAATGGATCAACACCTCGTTGGATCAACCCATCTTCTAGTTGTTTGGGATTGTAGTGACATTCTTGAATAGATTGTTCTAAATGCATCAGCATTTTAGGACAAATACCAACTAATATTTAACCTTGTCCATTAGTAACAAACATAACCCTCTAACTCTCTAACTTCACTAATTAACACTAATCAAGCTTAAGGAGTATTTTCCCAAATTTTGTTTTTTCCCAAGTCTTATAATTTAAACAAGATATGCAATGTCATTGATTAAAGCAAGATACATGATTAGTTCATGACTAAAGCAAGATACATGACTTAGTTCATGGGTTTCAATTAGCCCCCTACCTTAGGCGAGCATTTCATTGTAAGCAATTTTCATTTATAATGACTTATTGCAAAACTATTATTCTTCACTTATGTTTCTAATTTTTAATTATTTGATTTATCATTATTTATTTCTCTCGTGCTCAAACTTGGTGTAGTGCCACATGCTCCCATCACTTTTGCTCACCTATAAGCCTATGCATTATCACATGGCATGGGCTAGATTTTCAATGTTTGCACTACTCCATGTGGAAATGGGTTAGTTAGGTTGTATTTGTTGGAGTATACCTTGAATGATGATTTTAGCAAATAATCATATTCATAATTATATTTTAATAAATGCATTGTTGTTATTATATCTAGTGTAATATAAGTAGTTATAATAACATATCTAAAATAATATAATTATTATTAAACATCCCTAGTCAAGTATTATTATGGATTGGGACTAATAATAGACTGAGACTTATATGTGTAGTAACTAATAACAAAGAGATAGTATCACATGGGATATCAAATCAAAACATATGTACATACGAGAAAAATTGTACGGTAAAGACCCACTATGAGAATGCTATATTGATTGTTACATAAGTGTCATAAGCATTCTCATAAAGATAATAATGTATATGATCATATAACTTGAGGATACCATATAGTTCTATATGACTAGTTGTATACTTTGATAAAATCAAATATTACTTATAACTAGATGATTATAAAGGCAATAATGTGGTATGCCATGAATTATTGAGAGGAATATTAGTGTTTTTGAGAATCAAAAAACCTAATGATTAAACTATATAAGTATAACATATTTTATGGCTTATGTTCAATTTAGATACCAAGAAAAGAGGCATTAATTTACACAAAAATATTATTATAGAAAGATTATGTCATATTTCAATATTCTTGTGATTTAGATCACAATAATGTATTGTCAGATCCTACTTACTATTTGTAATAGTACAATATATTTGTATTATTGCTAACAATGTCATAAGAATATAATGGGTGACATAATAAGGTTGAATTAGAATATTAATTTTAATAATTATTGTCAAATAGCATAAGAGTAATAGTGATCACTAGGTGATAATTAGTATTGGTTTCATACTACAAACGACATTTTTTTTAAATAATCAAATTGAAGAGTTTAATTTAAATTTTAATTAACTGGACATGTCACACATGGAGACATAAACATAAAGGCTTGGTGCACTTATAGGAAGTATTCAAAATTTTAAAGAGTTAGTGATTGAAGAATAATCCTATGCGCTACTTAAACCTAGTGGCACCACACCATATTTAGATAAACCTTTAAGCATACATGTTGTTCTTCTATTTAAATATGTCTCTTTTTATTATCACCGTCGTTCTTTTACATATGTCCTCTCCCTTTTGATGCCAATTAGAACTAGATGATGAGATTCCATTTAGTTATGTGTGAATACCATGGAGACAAGGTGTTACAACTCGATCTTAAAACATGAGTATAACTACAACACATGATACCAATAATAATAATAATAAGTCTAAGGGCTACAAAATTCATTTGATTTACAAAAATCCCTATTAGATATACAAAAAATTTCTACATCAAACATGTCTCTACTATACACTAATACTTTCATATAGATAATTTTACATCTACCTAAGAATTCAATATAGGAGATATTCTTGTTCTTGAGTTGGTTCCCTTAGTCTAGACCAATACATCAAAAATAATAACAATTCTCTTACAAATTAGCAATAATACTGAGAAAGCCCCTCTTTGAGTTAAGTCAAACTCAAGTGAGGAAACAAAAGCCAATGATTGAGGTAACAACTGAAATCAATGTAATAAAATGTAACAATAGCATGATATAACATGATAGCGCAAGTAAAAAAACAAATGCAGTACATCAATAGAACATGAGTATATATAAGTATGATACATTAGATAATCAATCAAGAGGAAAGAGCATGTAACTAGAGCTAGTGGGTTGTCAGCCAAAATATGCATAAAAGGGTGGTGAACAATGCACCACCCCTATCCAGTGAGCACACATGCCACCACATGTCATGACTCCCAAACATGTTATAATAGGGAAGACCCAATCAATCCACAATGTAGATAACTAGTGCTCAGTGGGGCATATAACTAGTCCATACAGGGCAAAAAGGACATGCTTGAATAAATAACTAGTCCCCAAATGGGCAAATAATAGAATATCACAGGAAATACAATGTGAATAGAGCTAGTCCTCAATAGGGCAACAATAGTATGTCAATGAGTAAAGCATCTAATGATAATATGAATTAATGTAACTAGGCCTATAATCATAATCAACATTATGATTAACAAATAACTCAACTAGTACTCATGCATGTGTCAAATCAAGTGTTCAAATAATAAAAACTACATATTGCATGATAGAAAGGGAGAACTTGCAATTTTATATGCTTAGGAACCTGATCTAGTTTTTTTTATCAATGAATTGGTCAATCAAGTGAATCGATCAATTTGCATAGTAATGTTGCATATAAAAATAAGTTGGAGATACTTCCAAGACACTAATCTCCACTTGGAGTAAAGTTGTTTCTTCCAAATGTGGAGCTAGCTTGGAGTGAGGGGAGCTAGCCAGCTTCAATAGTTATTGCCTATTTAACTTGAAGTTTAAATAATATATGCTATTCACTAGTCCTATAAAAATTCATGATTTAATGTTTGGGTGGATATATGCACAACCTGATGCATGTTACATTTATGCTAATTCTACTCTATAATAATGCATGCAAATACTGTTGAAATCTATGGAGGGTACCCTTAAATTAGGATAGCCTAAGATTCCACTTATACTCCAATCAATCCCAAAACTACTGTTTCAAATCAAATATTAACTATACCTGGTGTTAATCCATAATACAACCCAATTGAACTGACTTGGAGACTTGCTAAACTAGTCAAATCAATTTTATTTTTAAAATTTCAATCAAATATTTTTTAGTTATAAAAGAAATTTGGGTATTACGTAAGGTACTTACATGCTCTATATGCTCTAGCTATAGTGATTCTATCTTCTTATGCTCATAAGATATAAATTTTGAGCTAATGATTGTTTTTTCTTTCTTATGGATCCAACGGTTTGAGCTATATTATGCTACTTGCTCAATAGTATTTGCATATATTTCAAGCTGAATTTGACAAAAGAGATGATTATCAGCTTTGAGCTGGAAGACTTGGGAATATCGACTAAATCAACCCCGTTTTGTCAACTGCCAAAGGTCACTAATTGCCACCATAAGCAATCCTAGAAATAGGGGAGGACAGTGTGTCATTTGGGCTGATCAAGAAACTTGGGGAAAAAAAAAATTATTATGCAGGTAATCCAAGGATAGTTAGCTAGGTTTCTAAAATTTGTAAGAGACAGACCGCTCCATAGATACTGCACCGCAAAGAAGCTATTTCGTGCAAAGAAGAGCTATTAAGACTTTACAATGTGTCACTAGGACTGACCAAGAAACTTCTTCCTCGGTGCTCATCGTCTTCACTTACAGAATGCCTCGTCCATTCCATCTTCTTCCTGCAATCATCCTCTTTCTCCGCTGCACCGCCAACTCGATCACCTTCGCCGACCAATTGGCCGCTCTCCTATCCATCAAGTCTCTGCTCTCCGACCCTAGCAACGCCTTATCCACCTGGAACAACGAAACCGCCCAAGTCTGCATTTGGTACGGCGTGAGGTGCAGAGATGAGCTGAACGTTACATCCTTGCATCTCGATTCGCTGGGATTGGCTGGTCCGATATCGCCTGCCATCGCCAATCTCACCTACCTACGACACCTTCACCTAGCAGGAAACCAGTTCAACGGAAGCATCCCACCCGAGCTCGGCAACTTGGCCCATCTCGGGTACCTCAACTTGAGCGAAAACGCTCTTGTGGGTGCTATTCCGGAATTCTCATCTTGCTCCAGACTTCGTATAATCAGCCTGGCGAACAACAAGTTCGAGGGAGAAATCCCCGCGACTCTTCCCCGCTGCTCGCGCCTTCGAGTCATTTGCTTGAGCAGCAACCGCCTCCGCGGAGAGATCCCCGGCGAGCTCGGGGCGCTTTCGGAGCTCCAATGGTTGTACCTCAACGGCAACAACCTATCGGGCTCACTTCCTGCTACTTTTGGGAGCAGCGGCGCCTCGGACATCAGCAGAATTGTGCTGTCCAACAACAGTCTTACAGGGGAAATCCCAAATTCTCTCGGTAACCTCTCATCCCTCACTTTCCTCTACCTCTCTGCCAACAATTTTGTAGGGAGAATACCTCCCTCTCTTGGCAATTGCTTGAACCTTTCTTACCTTTATCTAAGAATTAATAGACTGGAGGGGAGCATACCCGAGAGTCTGGCCCAGCTCACCAATTTAAGAGTTCTTGATCTTTCCTCAAACATGTTATCTGGTCTGATCCCCTCATCTCTCTACAATCTGTCTTCGCTCATTACCTTCAACTTGGCGATGAACCAGCTTCAAGGAGCTCTTCCTCCTGATATAGGGAATGCCCTTCCACGACTCCAATACCTTCTCCTTCAGTGTAATGGTCTGACAGGCTCCATACCGGCAACAATAGTCAATGCTTCTGATCTTCTCTACCTTGATCTTTCTTATAACAATTTTAATGGAATTATTCCCACCAATCTTGGTCAGCTTAGCAACCTCGCATCACTGAGACTTGGTGGTAATCGTTTCAAGGCGAGTGGTGCAGACGACTGGAAATTTGTTGAGGCTTTGGCTAACTGCACTGGTCTTACAAACTTGTTCCTCTCGGGAAACGATCTTGGGGGAAACTTTCCTTATTCTCTGGTCAACTTGTCTCCACAGCTCGAGTGGCTGTCTTTAGCTGAGCTTCAAATAACCGGGGCGATTCCCTCAGATATTGAGAAACTCCAGGGCCTACAGCTTCTTGATCTCAGCCAAAATCTTTTAACCGGAAATATTCCTACTTCGATTGGATCCCTCGTCACCTTGACTCGATTATATATTTTTGGGAATAAAATTTCAGGCGAGATTCCAGCTTCGATAGCAAATCTAGCTCGGCTCGAAGTGCTCCATCTGGGAGACAATGCCCTACGAGGGCGCGTGCCTCCCAACTTTGAGGGGTTCAAACATTTGATTGAGCTCAATCTTTCACATAACCAGCTCAATGGCACCATTCCTCCAGAGCTGCTCTCCATTTCTTCTCTGTCAACTGTGCTCGACCTGTCTCATAACTCTTTCTCTGGATCAATTCCGAGTGAGGTAGAGAAGTTGAAACTTTTACTTGAACTTGATATATCTGAAAACAAGCTATCTGGTACAATTCCTATCGGCCTTGGTAGCTGCCAGACCTTGAATACCCTTTTAATGGAAGGTAACTTGTTTGTGGGCTCCATTCCGTCAGAATTGCAAAAATTGACTAGTCTCCAAAGGCTCGATCTTTCGCGCAACAAACTCTCCGGACAAATCCCAGAATTCTTGGCAGGGATCGCAAGTCTGCAATATCTAAATCTATCAATCAACGATTTCGAGGGTCCGGTCCCCATGGAAGGTGCATTTGCAAACAAGAGCGAAGCTTTTCTGAACGGGAATCCTAAACTCTGCGGGGGTTCTCCAGCATTGCTTTTGCCTCCATGCTCAGTTCACTCTTCTAAGCACAATCGACGAACCCTCGGCTCCCTTAAAATCGTGATTCTCACAATTGGTATCTTAATTATCTGCTTCATCGTGCTCTCAATCGCTACACTCTTATGGAAGAAGGCAACTAGCCTGAGACCGTCAACATTCGTTTCTTCTTTTTCCAAGGACCAATTTGGACTTGTCTCCTACGCGGAGCTCCACCAAGCGACAAATGGATTTTCTTCCGCCAATCTAATCGGCACCGGTAGCTTCAGTTGTGTTTATAAGGGAACACTAGATGGATATCAGAGCTGTGTTGCGATCAAGGTGCTCAACCTCGCACAAAGAGGAGCTTTGAAGAGTTACATGGCGGAATGTGAGGCCTTGAAAAGTATCCGGCACCGGAATCTTGTCAAAATCCTAACTTGCTGCTCTACCATCGACCACCGTGGGAACGATTTCAAGGCTCTTATTTTCGAGTTCATGCCCAATAGAAGCCTACAAGATTGGCTACATCCGGGAGTCTCTTCAAGCTGTGAGATGAATCATTTGAGCCTTGCACAAAGGTTGGACATAGCCACTGACGTCGCCTTTTCTCTGGAGTACCTTCACCATCGCCATGGCCCGACTCCAATTGTTCACTGCGATGTCAAGCCAAGTAACGTTCTTCTCGACAATGACATGTGTGCCCGGTTAGGTGATTTTGGACTGACAAAATTCCTCTGTGCGGGTGATATCTCTGCAACTAGTGCAGATCCGAGCAGCTCCATTGCATTAAAAGGATCCATAGGCTACATACCTCCAGGTAATCAATCTCTTGATGCATTGGGCGAACAATGAGATCCAGTTATTTACATTTGCCAGATGTTCACCGCAGAATACGGCACTGGAGGAAAGGTGTCCACGCATGGAGATGTCTACAGCTTCGGTATACTTATGCTGGAGATGGTGACCGGGAAGAGGCCAACCGATGAAATGTTCGACAGCGGCCGATCGCTTCGGAGTATCGCCGAAGAGGCAGTCTTAGCTGGACGAGTAACCCAAGTTGTGGATCCTGTACTGCTTTCAGATGGGGAGGATGACGACCAGAAGAAGAGGGTGACGAGGTGCTTGATCTCCATGATTGAGATCGGCCTCTTGTGCTCAAAGGAAGCACCTCGGGAGAGGATGGACATGGCGAGCGTTGTTGCTGCGATGGCTGCAGTAAGAAGTGCACACCTTTGATTGGAAAATGGCGTCATCTGAAGGACAATGTGGGGGTGCAAAATGGATAAAAAAATAAGATAAAAAATGTTGAAGGTAAAAAAAAAATTATTCGTTGATTTTATAAAAATTGATACATTCAATTGGGTGATGTTGTAAAATTAAATATGATCAGGCTAGTCATGTTTAATTATTATGAAATTATAGGTTAAATTAAAATTTTTGACCAAGTTGAATTACATTGCTCGGCTTGCTGAAGAATTTTTGTCAGAAGATGGAATTTTGACTAAATTGGGATTTGATCCTAAATTTCTTGAATTTTTGGATAAAGAGTTGATAATCTAATTTTTAGTTAAAATTATAATTTTAACACTACAATTTTTGGAACATGGAAAAGAAAATAAAATAAAATTGTGATGAGGAGTTTCGGTTTAATAGAAGGTTAAAATCAAAATTATGATCAAGTTGGGATTAATTCTAATTTCTATCACATTTCTAATGAAGTTTGGGCCCAAAATTAAGATTTTGACTGAATTGAAATTGGATATTAGTATCCATTTTGATGCGGTGATTGAGATTCATGAATGTTGGGTTAAAGTAGACAAATTTGATCATGAATTCATGAAAAGCGGTTGATTGGCGAGGAATTAAAAATAAATTATTTTATTTTATTTTCAATTGAGAAAAGAGAAAAAAATCATGGCTGATGACTTAAAAGAGAAGTTTTTGGAGAAGTTACGGCAGTTCCAAAAACGTAAAGTGGGGAAGCAGCAATGAAAAGGAATGATAAAGAAAAGAGAATGGATATTAATTGACTATTGTCTAAATTTGGAGAAAGAAAAACAACGAAGAGCAATCGAGGGAAGAAACGTCGACATGAAAGTAAGTTTTCTTTTCTCTCTCCCTGGTGTCTTCTTCTTCCTTCCTCTTCCCTTGACATTATCAATGAAGAGAAAACTATAGTTAAATAAGTCATTGATTGCGAAGGGAAAACTCCGGTGAAACAAACTGCTTGACGGAGAGAAAACTCTAGTTAACATAAATCATTAATGAAAAAGAAAAACTTCGGTAAAACAAATCTTTTCGCTGATGGAGAGAAAACTTCAGTGAAGCAAATCAGTGATGGAGAGAGCAACTCCGGTATAAAAAAAAAACAATTTTTATGTTGCCTCTGACAACTATCATAGCCAATCTACCGTTGAAAATTTCCTCCGCTAAGAATCTTTCGTCGATGGCAGAAATTTGACGGGGCTATTGGACGAAGACTACAAAGGAGAATTTCCCCATCTGGTTCTTCTCCGCTTACAAAAAAAGGCAAAAACAAAAAGATCAAAAACTCCTTTGACCCTTCTTCAACGACAAGCAGAGGATGAATTTCTTCTTTGGTGGTAAAAAAAATATAGAAAAAGAACGCTGCTTCATCCTTTGTATGACCTTGTCGACAACTTCCCTCATCATTTCTAACGACGCTGTAGTTGTGAAGCAAGGAAGGGAGGAAGGAAGTTTTTCTCAGCTTCCTTCGTCGTCGTTGTCTGCAGCACGAGAAGAAGACGTTGCTGATTGGAAAGATGGCA